>JAAAKQ030059211.1:4608-15897 GCA_010016005.3 Zanna intricata
TTGGTTTTAACTTTTCTCTTTATATTTATCATCTTCTCTTAATCTTTTTATTTTTCTCTTGTTCTTAACACTTTCTTCCTTTTCATATTCATCTTGTTATTGTTTTTTTTTTGTAGATATGATTTTTCATGTTATCTTTTTTCATTTTTGATTATTCACCAAATAAAAACTGAATATTTTACAGGTCGAAATTAACATTTGTTAACTAGTATACAGGAATTCACTAAACGGAATGGTTTAATTTATACGACACACTAGAAATTTTAAACTTTTGTTAATCAGCAACTCACAAAGATACGAATTATATTGATCTAATAATACGAGTAATAAAGGAACTTCTACTCTATCCTAATGTTTCCTGTAAGATTGTTAAATTAATAGTTGTGTAAATATTTGATTTTGATAAAAACTAATGTTTCAGAAATTGTGTAACTCCAATTTATTAAATTATTTTATTTTTTTACTTTATTAAAGAATTGAAGGATCGTATCTCCCTTTCAAATGAAATAAGTTTAAATGAAGTGCAACAAATATGTGTATATGTAATTTAATAAACGTACATGGAAGTCGTGTGGTATCAGATTTTTTTATTATTATTGTTATTGTTACTGAAGTAGTGCTATAAAATAATAATTTCTTCATTTCGATCATCTAAATTTCCGTTTTCCCCAGTAATCGAATCTTTTATGTTTTAAATCATTTAAAGAAGCTATCACTCTTCTGTCATCATCAAATGACAATACATTATTTTTAAATGACTTTACTACATTTATGACAATAGTGATTAGATAATATAATTCTTTTACATTTTTCATATAATTTGTTTTAGTGTTATAAATAAATTTGTAAAATTAATTATTTGAAATAGAATTTTGAATTTTTAAGCTTAAAAATTCAATCTTTATTTTTCATTTTAATTTAAGTTTGCTTTTATTTTACTTTAATTTCTAATTTTGTTTTTTAGAACAGTGTTTCGCAATCTTTTTTTATGGCAGACCAACAAGATTATAGAAAAATATATTTATATGGTACCGGCAGAGGCTCAGCGTAGATTTTTTTGACGAGCAAAAAAAATTTATATTTTTACTTTATTAAATTTACAAATACGTTGTTGTTCAATATCAATTCGATCTATAAACAACAAAACAATATATAAATGAAAATCAGAAAATAAATAACAAAAAATAACTGAAGGTTTTTATTTAAAGAAAGTCAAACAAATTATATTACCAACTAATTGTAAATAATGAAAGTTAGTGGGAAATTTGTTGTAGCTTATTTTGCACAATTGTTTCAGTGTCAGTTTGTAAATTACTTAAATCTAATTGAAGAGATGAATTTATTGATAAACTATTTCATGATCCGGTTTTAAATAAGCGTCATAGCAGAGAATCCAGCTTCACACAAATATGTGGTTACAAAATGAAGTAGCGTTTTTGTGGCTTTGTTATGTAAATTTGGATATTCATTTTTTATTGCAATCCAAAATTTAATTAAATTCGTAGTTGAAATTTTATTTTGTAATTTTATGTCTGAACTCAGTTCCAAGAGACATTTTTGGTCTTCATTATTTAAATTTATATCATTACAATTATTCCCATTAAAAGGATTAGTTATCCGTAAATTCATCTCCTGCTAGTTTATTTTTATAGGGAACTATTTTTCAAATCCATATAATGACTGTAAATGTTGATTTACTACTACATTCAGATTATAAATTTTATTAATTCCTTTTGTATAGCAATAAAATTATAATTAAATATACCCGGATTATTTTATTCAATTTTTTTAACCAAAATTTAATTTGTTTTTTAAATGCATCAATTTTGTTAAATAAATTAAATGTAATTATCATACTTTTCTGGAAACTTAAATTTAAGTCGTTTATGTAAGAAAATATGTCACTAAGTGCCAGGTTCACAATCCAATACGTATTGGGGAAACATTTTGATAACGGAGATTGTTTATCTATCAAAAATATATCACTTTTGTCCTTCATTCGTGAAGTCTGGTAAGCACATTTTCTAGCGAAAGCCATCTTATTTTTACATGAAGTAAGAAATGTTGGTGTTCTCCTACCTCTAAACAAAGAATGATAAATAATTGAGAGTTGAGTTAGCTTTTATTTACAAAATTAAGAATTTTTTCCGATTCCAGGAGAACATCTTTTGATTCAGATGACATATCTCTGGCTGCCAAGTGCTGGTAATCTATTATCAAATGTGTTAGTAATATATCAGGAGAAGCGATTTCCTGAATCCTTTTTGTACTCTGCAATATTTTTCAGTCATATTTGTGCTCCGTCGGTACAACACCGATGCAATTTTTTCAGTTAAGGAATTAATATACGAATTCAATGAATCAAATATTTCGGAACTGGTCGTTTGGGAATTTAAATCTTTGCAAATAATAATTCTTCTTTAATTTCTTTAGAAGATTAATCAATTCTAAAAGAATACCGTACGTAGCAGGGGAAAAAGCTTGTTTAGAAATATCACATGATTCGTCAATCTGGATGGCAAACATTGATGGTTCTTTAATACCTTTTATTGACTGGTATTGAATATTTTCAGATAGAGCTTAAGTTCGACGATTAATTGTTTCATTAGAAAGAGAAATTAGTTTGATCTAATCTGATCTGCAGGTGAGGGTCAAAAAATTCTGTTGCAAACATCAATTAATATCGGTTTAAATAAATTTTCTCCGTTTGTGAATGATTTTTTGTTTTGGCTATACGTAGTGCAACTAATAATGAACATTTCAATTGCGATTTATTTAATTTTTTTTTTCTTTTGGAAATCAATTTTCAAAATATTCCACTGGTTTCTATTCTAGTTCGGGATTTTCTTGATTTTAAATTTCACAACGTTTTGGATGGTTTCATGTTATCATTATCTTCCTTCCATAATGTGAATTATGCATATTAGAGGTACATCGTTTTCAGTAGAATCCGGCCAAAGTAAAATCATATGTAAGTAATCATTATTGTAGCGTTTCGTGAAATCAGATATATTTTTTTTTTTTTGGTGGACATTCATTTTCTGTTCGATTTTTCTATATTTTCATTTTTCGGAATAGAACTTTCAGTGCAGAAAAATTATGTTGTTTTTTTTTTTTCTCATTTTAAGAGTAATAAAAAAAATTGTGATTTTGCAATAATTAAAAGTAAACCACTTCATTATAATAATAATAGTCGACTGCTTAAATTAAATAATGTTATTTTAAATGTAGTGTTTTCAGTAAATTGAAGATTCGGATAGCTATCATAAAACAAAGGTACCGCCAAAGCCGTACTCCTTAACGCGGCGTTGGTTTGATATTTTCCGCTATTAACTCCGTGTCGCGGAATATTTTATTGTTGCCGAATTCTGTAAAGAATACAATTTATTCAATAAATTAAACATTAAGCAATATTCTCCAATGTATATGTACAGAAAAATATTAAATACTCGTAATTATAATGTATAAAATTTACATTACCATTATATGAGTTTTTTAATGTTCATTTTTTCTCATATTTTTTGTGTTATTTCTTTGGTTTGGTTAACATATTCAGAAACGGGTATCATTATCTTGCGGACCGGCACCGGTTCTTCGAACCGATGGTTGAGCAAAATGCTACTTTAGAATATTAAATTTTAAAAATCTGATGTGGAAATCACATGACTTCCATGTCAAAAATAAATTTAGCCTTCTTGAAAAAATAGTTAGAAACGAAAGTTTTCAAACAAAAACATTAAAATCTGAGCCTATTTTCATGACAGGCGTTAATGAAATAACTGATTGAAAAATTTTCTGTCACAATTATTTTCTAATTGTAATGTTATTAAATACAAGTTGACGACAATGAAATCGGACCACAACATATAAAATTATTACGTCAAAAATTATTGAAAGCAATATAAACTTAACACAAAAGAGCATATAGATCTAATAATAAAGAAATTTTTGACTTGAAATCTCTCAACTAGACAATTGTAAGCTTTGAAGTCCGTATGTTAAAAAAGAAGTGGTCTAATGCAAACGTTGCCAACGCTTTTGGCATACCAAAAATCTATGCAATCGCCCACACCATTGTGTAAAATGTGGTGCAGATCATGCCACAATAGTCTGCTCTAAGGCATCACAGGTTCCAGCTTCCTGCGTTAACTCCGGCGATCAACACCCAGGGAATTACAAAGGGTGTAAAATTTATCAACAGAATAATACTAAGGTTTATTCTCCCAAACCCGTTCTAAAGTTACCAATTCTAGTTGATAATAATAATTACACTAATATCAATAATAACAATCGGAATGTTAAAAGAGAATGTGTTCGTGTAACTAACTCGAGTAACAAAAATTTCATAATTATGATAGTAGTAATATTAGTGATAACAATAATAATCGATGTAATAATAGGCTGAATATTTCTAGTACTACCTACGCTGAAAAAGGTAAAATGAGTAGTCCCTATGATCAACATACTATTGATAACCAAAATTTTGACGGCCTCATGAATATCGTGGATCATATGTTGCAAAGATATAAGCGAATGCTTTAAAATATTATAAATAGAATTATTGGACTGTTCTCCTGAATCGTCTTGAAAAAACATGTATAACTGTATCAGACTAGCAATCTGGAATGCTAACGGGCATTGTCTATTAATGAAATAGACATACTGCTTATATCTGAAACAAGGTTTGCTAATAGAAATTTTTTTAAGTTTCATGGCTATACAATGTATTGCATCAATTTCCCAATCAGGAATTTCACACGGCCGTACTGCTGTTATTATTAAAATTACTCTTTCTTACTTTATATCGCTTGAGCACAAAAAGGACTTTTACAAGCCACTACCATAGTTGTCCTCCATAAATGATCACAATTTTCTGTCTCTTCCGTTTATTGCCCACCAATTCATGCTCTGAAGGCGGATCAGTTTACATCATTTTTTAGATTCTTTGATCCGAGATTCAACTGTAGTGTGATTAGAATTCTAAACACCTACACTGGGGATCGCGACTAATATCAGCAAAAGACAGGCAACTTTTCAAATCAATAACTGACAATAATTTGGAGTGTTTGTCTTCTCGAGAACCAACCTACTGGCCTACAGATCTTAATAAAATTCCAGATCTCCTGGATTTTTTCATTTTCAAAGGTATTTCTGAAAACCATTTACATGTTGAACCATATTTTGGCTTGTCAGACTATACTTCTGTTGTGCTTACGACATCTTTTGAAGTTATGCTAACTGCTTGATCTCCCATTCTGTTTAATAAATTTACCAATAAACGCCGTTTTAAAGACTTTTTTGAGGGAAATACAAGGTTGGACGGGCCTTTGAAATTACTGGCCGATGAGGATAATGCAGTACACAAACTGATCAAATAGATTGAGCGTCCACTCCCAATTTGGATTCTGCTTCCCAAGCTCAAAATACACATATCCGGTTTCTGTCAGAGAAAAGATACAATAACGCCGAAGACTACGACACGTATGGCAGGGAACTCATTACCCTACTGATAAGGGAAGATTTAATTGAGCTTCTCAAGAATTAAAAAGATTAATTGAATTGTTAACGATATAAATCATGCTCTAGACAAAAAGATTGTGTTCAGCGGTTTTCCTCGGTGTCAGTCAAACTTTTGACAAATTTTGGCACGTAGGGTTGCCCTATAAATTAAAAGGTTTTTTCTTTGTAGTTATTAAATCTTACCTAGAATATACGTATTTTCAAATTAAACATAAAGAAATTTTAACGGATTTGTTTCCAATAAAATTAGGAGTACCTCACGGAAGCGTTCTCGGATCCATCTTATATTTTCTGTTTACTGTCCACATGCCAATTACGACACACAACCGTTGCAACTTTTGCTGATGATACTGCAATTCTTGCTGTCCATGAAGATCCAGCTACTATATTCATCCACCTTATTATCCAAGATCTATCTTATTATATTGAAGAATATTTCTCTCTTCTCGAATCCAAACTTACAAGTTGTAAAATAAAGATAAATGAAACAAAGTCAAAGCACATCACATTCACCCTTCAAAAGGAAAATGCCCAACTGTTTCTATCTTTAATATTTCATCTTTAATTCCAAGTTCTCAAGAAAGTAAATGTTTAGGTTTTCATCTTGACCGGCGCCTTACTTGGGTAAAAAATTTCAATTCTAAACGAATACATCTAATCCCAAAATTTAAAAAATTAAATTTTTTTAAAATTTAAAAAGTATCCTTATGATATATCGTGAAAAATTTCAAAATCCAAATTTATAGGAATTTTGGGCATTTTTAGACATTTTTGGTTCAGTCGATTGTAATCAAAAGGGGAGATGTACAACTAGATATTAAAACAGTTCTAAATCTAAAATTTCAACATCCTGCGGCTAATCGTTTTTCAATTGTACGTGATATGTACGTTCGTACATACGTACAGACGTCACATCGAAACAAGTCAAAATGGATTTTTGCGATCAGAATACTTCCTTTATTTTTAATACAAGGAATTAAAAAACGAATTAAAAACAAGGAATTAAAAAACGTCTATAAATAATCATAAAAAGTTCTGTTTTGTATAAGAAATATTTACTGCAAATGGTAATAATTATTATTACAAAAAAAAAAATCATAAAGAATCCCGGTAAGATTTTATAACATTTTTAAATAATATAAAAACGATAATGTTTATATTTGTTTTAAATCCGTATATCATTACATGTTCCGTTATTTTACTTTGGTACACAAAGTTTTAATTTTATACTTTAACCTTTTCTTAAATAAGATAACTAACTATTAAGCGTCACCATTCTTACAAGGTAACACTGAGAAATTGTACAGCAAGATTAAATTACTGAATTACAAAAAAAATTGCAACAAGCTATTGATTAAGATGACAAAATTATGTGTTAATTGTTTAAATCTATCAAACATTTGTAAAGAATTCCTTTAGCTCAAGATTGTAAGATCTGCAGAATCAATAGTTACGCGATATGATCTGAACACAATCAGATCCTTTGTGTTTTCCTATTCACAGAAAATGAATTTGCAAATATCGTTTTTAAAATTACCGTTATTTATAGTCTGCATTCCTGATGTAGACGGATGTAAGAATTATTCATACACATATCTTGGGAATCTGATGGTTCCTTGCCAAGTGATTTTCCCGGGATTACTATTTCTTACTTCGTCTCTTTTTCAAAGAGAGAGGTTTGTTTGTCATTTTGTCATTTGACAAAACAGCATATCTACTATACTTCTTCCGACGGTATCTTCTTCATTCTCTGCATTCGGAAGTTTTTCCAGTGTTAAGGTAGGATTGAACTGCACTAGACCTACTAATCAAAATCCAGATTCGATTGATTTTTCACGGACAAAAATTTTCCCGTACTTTAAAAAAAAAAAAAACACCCTGGTTAACATTTCGTAAAATAATCACTGGATTACCCTACTTTTTTCCTTCAATTATCCAAAATCTTGTATAATGAAGAAGAATTTTGGAGAACCAGAATTTGAATGTTAGTTTGACAATAAAACTAATAGTTTGGTTATATATTGCATCAATTGGCCCTTCTTTAATCCAATTCATTTACAAATTCTCGGCTCTGTATTCAACGAATGGGAGTAAAAGTTCACAGCCACCAGTTAAATACGCCGTGAAAAATAAGTTGATTTTTTAATTCTCTAGCACTTATTTAACTCGTTTCTATCACGAGAAACAAGGATCGTTTTACTTTTCGGATTGCCTACAACAATAGTACCTGATAAATACTTTCATTAAAAGTAAATAAAAGAGAAGAATGCTCCAGGCATTTTCTGGAGCATTCTTGAATTTTATAAAATAATCGTAAATTGCTCTCATATAACCGATGCTCCTGATCGTTTAATATTGGCTAAGCGTGAAATTAATTACTACATAATCATTTTCTGCAAAAAGAAATATATTAAGTCGTCACCAGTCAAAATGAATTATCTGGTGGTGAATTTTTTTCTTATCGAGATGCTTTTTATTTATTTTTTTCATATGAAACGGTGTTAAAGGATAGCTCCATCTAATAGTAATTAGATGGAGTACCTAAACAAGTAGTACCTAAAACAAGTTAGGAGTACCTAACTTATCTTCAAAACCAGATTCACTTTATCCCTTCTCAGTATTATTAGATACCCGATAGATTTGGTGCACAAACCATTTAGGTGGCTTAAAAGTATCTCTGCTTACGTTATAGTTCTTACTTCCAAGTGCTTGAAACATGCCATCTCTTATATCAGATATCACTTTACTTAAGTTATTTTCTGTAAAAGCGTTATACTTTCTTTTTCCTTTGCCTTTTGAATAGAAATTAAGTACCATAAAAGTATAAAAAAAGATAATGAAGCTCTAGTGCACCAAAATTAATTTAAAAAAATAAATAACACAGATGGATTATGCAATTTAATAATAGGAACAGAATTTTAAAAAATGCGATTTGCATTCATACTGAACACAGACAAGTCTCAACTTTATAAAATGAGGTTAGGGACTGAATATGAATTTACTATGAGTAGAAAAACATGTGACTTACATAGGACTGTCAGTATTATTCCGGCGACCTATCAATTTTACCCTGTAGTGCAAATATTCTCCTACTTTACGACACATAAAAATTTTTAAAGCAGGAAGTATATTGAATCTCATTTTCTTGTTTTCATACCCCCCCTAAAAAAAAGCAATGGCAAGGTTAACGTACTTTTACTGAGAGCTATTCTTCTGTCTTCAAATACTTGGATGTATCGGCATTTGTTAGCTGGATTATTACTTTCATCAATGAATTGTTTGTGGAAATGGTTCAAGATTTAGTTTATTTTTATAAAATAATAAAGGAACGTAAGTCAAACTTAGTCTTGTGAACAATCGATAAAAATTTAAAATTTAAATTTATAGTGCAAAATATTAATTTACCATCCAGAATAATTTTAAAGATATTACAGATAATTATTAAATTTATTTTAGCTATAAAGTAGTATAAATTTTATTAAAGCGTTCTTGGCCTTAAATATTATATTTAGGGTAAAAAAATTACTTCTTCTAGTAAAAGAATACTCCTTTTACTAATACTTCGTCATTTTTGGAAATATATTATTAAAAAAACAATTTCCTAAGGTTTAATATGTTGTTATTACTTTTCGTAACAAATATAATTATAAATATTTTTACTTATTAAAAGTAATTTTGGATGTAAATAATGCATTTGTAACAAATTATTAATTGAAGAGGTTATATTATACATCTGCTGGTTTTTAATGTACAGAATACAATTTAAGTTTCAAGGGATAGAGATGTTAAGAAAGCATATCAATAGCACCAGTTACATGGAAACTTGTGAACTCCGTATATAAGTTATTGAGACAATAACAGAAGGTTTGTAACCTTAGTAGTATATTTACGGCTCAGGTAAAGTTTCTCCTCACTTTAAATTGGAAAATAAATCAGTTGAATTCCTCAAGGTAGGAGAAAACAGCTCGTATTTTACTAAAATCGGACCACACACTTTCACACTCAAATGCTTTCGCAAATATATTACGCTCTAGTAATATATACATAATAAGAATGCATATTACAGTTTTAATTTTCATTCCGTAAAACTCTCGACTAAATCTCACAATTAGTTTTAACTAATTAAATAATTATTCACAAACTATAAAAGATACCTTTGATTGTTTTGAAATTGTTCAACACCTTCAAACACGACAAATTTCTATTCAATTATAACTGCAACTAAATAAGAATAAACATTATTTTTCATTTTATTTATTTTTTTAAGTTATCTTAAATGATGTTCATGTTAAATTTAGAACAAAATGAGCTCATTCTGTAAGTAACTGCGACAAGAACAAACTCAAAGTTTTATTCCTTTCTCTTAAAAAATAATTTTTCAAATTATCGATACCAGAAGAATTAATTTTTATGAACTTCGTATTACTTCATATATGGGAGTAACTAAGTTCAATAGTGTAATTAAATCTAAGATTTTGAGTAACCTTTAAGTTAATCTTAAGTTAACATATAGGTTAATTAAAATTTTAAGTTAACCCTTATCTGTGTGATCTCGGTGTTCCACTTATGTGGAACACATAGCCGTGTTCCACGGCTTATTAATTTTGGAACGTATCTTGAGATACCAAGAGATGAATAAAAAAGAAGCCAAGGAACGAATAGAACGGGACTGGTGCGAAAGATGAAAATCGAACCGTTTGGACAAGAAGACTTATTGTCCGACATCAAAAATTGTATCTATACAAAACATGGCGATCCAAACTTCTATCTACCCAGATACTAACTGTGCATGGGTATTTTGGATCTTATTTATGATTTGGGAAAAGGACAACACCTGCATGCTCTCTCTGTAACAGTAAAGACACAATTGAACATGCCTTTTTTGTTTGTTCGAAATGGAATGTATTACGTATTCCCGGTTCGAGTCCAATACACCCCATGTGGCGTGCGTAATTGCATTCTTCGCAACTCATCGACAACAAAAAAAAAACTGGAGATTCCAAAAAAAAACTCGATTCGGAGTAGCGGTGAATTACATTAAAAAAGAGAAATCAAGGAATTAAGACCGTGACCCGGCTGAGGTGTTGGACTACAGTGATTATTATACTTAGTCTGGAGATCCCGATACTGAACTTAGAGACTAAGGCGAAAACAAAGAAATGAAGATCCCAGACCGGGATGGGCTGATCTGGCATACCAAATTTACAGTTGGTAGGGGGGGAGTCTCCTCTTTCAGGAAAGGACACGCCTTTGGGCTAAGCTATACATTATTGAAGGTCCGGCCCAGGGTTGTAGGGAAAAACCTTTCAACAGCATCCTATACATATGCATATTCAATAGAATCCTGTTATTTTTTTTACTTCTATTTCAAGAAGATAAGAGTAGGTGTTAATCTATTTTTTTATTTTGATTATTGTCGATTATCATGATGATTTTAACTTCATGTAAGCCTTGTGTCTCATGTATGAATGTATTGAGTATAATGTAATTTTAAAGCAACTTTAATAAAAACATTTCCTTCCATTTAATAACAACTGCAAATTTAGAAAAAAGTAGTATATAAAAAATACGCTATTTAAAAGTGAAAGAAGATATTAAATTTATCAATACTGATTGATACTAATAAATTTAACGCTTTGATACTAATATGAAAATTTATCGGTGATAACTATATTTATCAAGTGCCAGAGGAAAACGTTGAGACAAGTGATTAAATAATTTTTTTAAAAACTTGTGCATATCTTAAAAATTAATAATGAAAAGAAGTTA
>JAAAKQ030059222.1:4979-15897 GCA_010016005.3 Zanna intricata
TTTCGAAATTTGACTCCGGTATATTGTGATCACCGTTCTGCTCTAATACAGGCCCGGCTCGAAACCGCATCCTAAATACCTCGGCTTCCCTGCCTCTTCGCAATCTCCACACGACCACCCGAACTTTCACCGATCTTAAATAGATTGAAAAAACCTTTTCCAGTAAGGTAATAGGCTCATAGGAGGTTGAAACAAAGAATAAAATATATTATCAAAGATGAAAGATGTTAAAAATATGTCACATCAAGTATTTGTGATTTGTCATTTGAAATATTTAACATTTGGCTAAAATCCGAATTAACCAGTTGGAAAATCAGTGTATGATATGGAATCGTACAGTGAGGAGGCCAATATTTTTTCACTGGACTGTCAATGACAGAAGATTACATAAAGTTTTCGAAGAAATTTAAGCTCGGTTTCCAAATTGTGAAGAAGAGTACGGTTTCTTCTAACAAGAAGAAATAAAATGTCAAAACCGTCGAACGATTCAATAGCACTCATTCATACGGCTCTTACGAATGGTCACCAAAGAATGATGGCTTCGGCGTTCCCTAGATTTATCTTGTTTTAATTTTTTTCTCTGGTGCTATTTGAAGAATAGAGTTTATGAATCAAATTCCCACACTAATGAAGTGAAGACTAAAGAAAATCGTTGACAATGACTACGTTCTGCGTCAGGTGATTCTCAATATAATCGCACTTCCAGTATTAACGCAGTATAGGACACACTGAAAATATTTTGTAAAAATACGGTAATATGTAAAGTTTTTACTAATTTAAATACAATTAATTTAATTTACTTTTTCATTTTTCATTTCATTCATGAAATGATATATGTTGCAACTGCGTTTAGTTTGAAGTTCCTGACTCTGTTTTTTAATTTTTTTGATCGCGAGCTCAAAAAATGAGTTAGTAAAAATATTAAAAGCTATGGTTTCATTGAATTCAATGAAACCATACAATTCCAAATATTCAAAACCAAACATTCATTGAATGATATATTTTTATTTAAACGAAAAAAATATTTTTATTACTTGATCAAATCTATTAAGAAAAATAATAATAATATTTTAAACTCAATCCTTCTAGGTGAAACATTTATTAATTTTTATGTATTTTAGCAAGGAATATTTTAAACAAAAGAAAAAAAAATTCATGTTTCATTTCGTACGCGAAAAGAAACTTTAATCTTGTTTATCGGTGTTAAAGACTGAAAATTCCTTTTAAAAAAATAATAATAATAACAAAGTGGCATAAATTAAAGAAAGCAAAATTTAAAATCTTCAAAAAATTCTTTTTTATTTTTGAAACGGCGAATCCTTTTCTTCGCCTGGATAGAACGGCTTGTGTGATTGACTCTATTTTCTAATAAATGAATTATGGGGGACAAGAATCAATTTTTCCAGCACAATCGTTTTTAAAATACGATATTTTTTATATAAGAAATCGTGTAGACAGATTGATTAATAATTTATTTAGTTATTTTTCTTTGTTTTGTCATGTAGTTTTTTTAATCGTGTAAATAAAAAGTGGTTTTACACACTAGTCAGTTTCAGTAGAAATTTAGGGGAAGTTCTTTAAATCAGTTGTTAGATTGACTTTAAGTGCTAAACAGAAACCTGGGAGGAAAAAATCAAACTTAAAAGAAATTGTATATAGCAAAAGCGCGAATGTTTCGGTAGATTTTGGAAATAATAATGTATGATATAAACAAAAATGAGCTTGTAAGAAACATTTTTTATACTAATAAAATTATTGTTATTATTTCTACTAATAGAGGAAATAAGAAAGTATATATGTGGGGAAAAAGGTTCAAACTGTTGAACCACATAATGCGAGAGTGGAGGATTATGTTTGTAAAAGAATATTGTTTGTGGTCGTGAAGAGGTTAAGGAAAAGAGTACATCGAAGAAAAAACGGCAAAACTACTAAGAAAGAATTTTGAAAAAAATGGGATCACCGGAGAGAAAGTTTATGAGACAGAAGAGTAACATCATTCACCATCTTCACGTGAAAGTGGGAAATGCTGCCAAAGAAGTGTCTGGTAAAACTACTTACTATGTTGTTTATCTAAAGCGATCTAGTGAACTGTTTGAACTCAGCTGTTTGAATTTATTCTTTATCTTTATTTCACTACCTTTAATTTCATCCGCGATCCTAGTTTTTGAGAAGTTCCAGGTGTAAAACATTTTAAAGCAAAAAATAAAGTCGTTTTTTAAATTACAACGTGTAATTTAATCCCTTGTGTAAACTACAACGTGCACAAATATTCCAAAACTTTCTCGACCACAGTACTTTACACGAGACTGTATAAAACCGAACTTTATAAACTGATCTTCCCTTAAAACTCAGGAACTGCAGGTTTACAATATAATATTTTATCATCGTAAGGGAAAGAAACGAATTAAGCGTAAATTTAAGAACGTAACTTATTAAATAGAAAATAAGCAGAAAAAATATGTTACAGATCAATTTATCATATTTTAATATAAATTCGTGTAGTTTAAAACCTACAAGAAACAGGCGTAAATAAATGTAGTGTAAAATTTATAAAAAAAAAAAAAAAAAAAAAATGGAAAAAAATTCAGTTACAGAAAGTTTCATGGAAGTGTTATTTATAGGTAGATGAATGGAGAAATGTTTGACTGTCAGCTATACCACAACACGAGATAGATTGTTTTTGTAGGTATATACTTTTCAATTACTATCAGATGTTCGAGTTACGCTACACTTTTCCCTTCTATTATTAAAAAAAAAATGTCACATATATATATATATATATATACATACACAGACCAAGCTGTTCTATAACATTAATTCCTTTAATAAAATAATGATCTTGGATAGAGAGAACACCTACCTAAAATATGAATGTACTTGCGTATGCAAGTACATTCATATTTTAGATATGTACAACGACTGTATAATCGTTGTACTCTTATTTTAAACAAAAATGGCTAAAATGTAAATCGTAATATGTTGTAAGAAAGTTTATAGATTATATTTAAATATTAAATAAAATAATCTTAAATAAAGTTTTGTTCATCTCAAATCGTCAATGTCTGGAAAGTTCCCGAACCAAATTTATGTAGTTTATACAAGTAGCTCCATCTCTCGAACAACAAAGGAACTATGTAGTACGATGTCTTTTATCTTTATCTGTTTAGCCTCCGGAACTACCGTAAGCTATTACTTCAGAGGATGAATGAGGATGATATGTATAAATGTGAATGAGTGTAGTCTTGTACAATCTCAGGTCGATCACTCCGGAGAAGTGTGGTTAATTGAAACCCAATCATCAAAGAACACCGGTATCCACGATCTAGTATTAAAATCCGTATAAAAATTTTTACCTTTACTAGGATTTGAACCTTAGAACACTAGACTGTTGAGTATTGGAGTGTGGTACAAAATTTCATCACGTTTCTTTACTCCAATCACGAGCTATATTCGGCCACTTAAGTTGTGTTCCTTGACCTTGTGCGAGCTCACAACATGGAAGAGAGAAGCGCGATGAAAGTTTGTGTTTGACTTCAAAAATCTTTGGTTGCAAATTATTCTATGATACAGCAGGCATTAATTCAGTGATGAAGATAAAATCTCGTGCTACAACATACACGTGAAGGAAGCGATTTAAAGATGATAGAGAGTCGTTGGATGACGACAAACGAAGCGGGAAACCGGCAACAGCTGCTCACGACGAAAACATTGCCAAAGCGCGTCGCAAGTGGTGAAACTGTCCCAATTAATCAAAACATAAATTCTAAATCCTATTTGTAATTAATGAAAGTAACGGGATCCGGGTAATGAAACGCCTGATGCGTCGCATTCGTTCAATCCGGCACAAAGGGTTGACGACATTAAAAATTGTTATTGCAGCAGTCTTATGGAACAGTTAATATTCTTATATCCGAATTACTAAAACAAGCGTTTTAAGAGCAGAACGACGGTTAAAGTTACGTCCTTATAAACCACTGTTGTTGAAGACCTTGAAGAAAAAGGTCAAGTTAAACGGATTAATTTATTGTTAAGTGATTTCAGTCTATTGAAAGTATACATAGGTCAAGAAACCTAGCCTCTTTAACCAAGAAAATAAAAAATTGATTTTTTTTATTTTCCAATTTTCCAATTAAGAGTTATAAAAAAACTGATAATTGGTGAAGCATTTTGTGGAAGATATCTATCCATTAGACCAATTTCTTTTTACATAATATTATAAAATAGTGTATAATAAACACGTTTACAAAGACACCATAACTAAATTTATTATTCTTTTAAAGTCTGATAAAAAGTAATATTCACTTCAACAAGGTTGTACCATAGCTAATATAGCAACAGAATATTCTGTGTATTAGAATGATAATTCTATATCATTAAAGGACTAAAAACTACCAGGTGTTCAGAAATGAAAACGAATAAAAAATTAGATTACGAAAAGTATTTATTCAAGTGTATGAATAAATATACAGTCTCATGGTGAAACGGAGATATTTTCAAAATATAATTAATAAAATAATAGTAGTAATAAATGCTTTAGTTGAAAAAAATATATATATATATTTTTTTATATGTTCAATATTATTTTTTGTTTTTTTAGAATTATACATTTTTTCCATAATTTTTTTTTAACCTTTTACTTTCAATCGATTTTATTTAGAAAAATTTTCTAAAATCAAGTCAATAATTTATTTTAGTTGTAAAAATATAAAAGTTATATAACATCGGTTGGTTGAAAATCAATATTTATAAGGTTGAATGAAATTATTTATCGAAAAACAGAACTGTAAAACTAGAAAATCGAATATATAGATTAATTAATTAGAATCTTTTATCAGTTAAATCTGTTTGTTTTACTATTTTTTATTCGTCCTATTATTTTCTTTACAGATTCAACAGTAAACTTTATGTTTGAAATAACTAAAATTTTTATATTTTTTCTTGTACGTAACCAAGAAAGAAATGAATTTTGTGGTTGCGGACACGTCAACTATTTAACGAATGAACAACAAAGTAATATTTTACGATTATTACAGTAATATGTGAAAGTTATAAAAAATATTTAGGAACAATGAACTTTTTTTTTCTTCAAACATTGCGTAAAATTACATCATCTTTTAAATAAATGTATGAAAACCAAAGAACTACGTAGAGAGCTTCTGAGCGGTACAGTGTTAAAATTTCTCTCTCGTTTATAAACTCATCCCCCCGTTCTTTTTCATTATCATCATTTGTTTTACACAATGCCCATAAATTTCTAAACAACAATATACTTTATGCTCTTTCCATGCTCTTACTTTTAACGGATTAAACGACCGTTGCTAAAATATCGGATTAAGCAGTATGAGACAACAAACAGAAATCTATTAAAAAAAGCTTACATTTGTTTAGTAGTTTATTTAATTATTATTTTGTTTTTTATTAGACGATGCAAAAATTTATGATTACATTTTTTATTCTTTAAAATATAATAAATTTTATCATAACTTTTTTTAATATAAAACAAAACGAAAAAACGACATAAAACATTTAAATAAAATTTTGAAAGAATTTGATTGTGAATTTCATCTGAAAATATAAACAGAAATAATAACAAATCTAAAAAAGTACTAAAAAAAAAAAAAACTCTATAAAGGGAGAAAAATATCAAAAAATTCAAGAAAATAAGTCCTGGAAAAATCTGAGAAAATCTAAAATATATAGAGGAATTAATCCAGAAATATAGACTAAAAAAAGTGTATTTAGAAAAAAAATTGGGCAAATAAAAAGGAAATGACATTCCAGCTAACCAAACATCTTTTACAAGAAAAATTGATTTCTTATAATGCGAAATTCACATTTTACACACGATTACAAGATCTGAAAGTTTTTACGCAGCAAAAACTTCAAAAATCAAGGTATAAAAAAACGAAATATAAAGAAGATTTAGGAATAATGAAATTTTTTTTTGTAAAATTATCTTTTAAATAACTGTATAAAAAACCAAAGAACGACGTAGGGAGCTACATTTAATAGTCAAGGTATAAAGGCATAAAACAACGACTAGAGAATATGTTGAAAAAGAAAAAGAAAATTCTAAGAGAAATATTAAGCCCGAAGTGTGAATAATAAAAACGTTTTATTATCAAATGAGGAGATTATTTTTTTCTTCGACCTAAAACTAAGTTCCGTCATTAGTGTCCGACCACGATAATTATATATTAAAAAATTAAATTTTAAAGATTAACATAAAAATTACACAAAAATAATATATGAACACAGAATAGAAGCAAATGCCCATGAAGAACGTTAAGAGCGAATTAAAACCATGATAAAATACAAAATTTAAAATTTAACTTAAAAGAACAAAACTACCACCTAGCATACGTCAAAAGGTATAAATATACTAAAAAGATCGTATGAATAATCAAATTTTTGAATTGAGATGTACGGAATTCAGAAATCCTAGGATAGCTGACAACAGTCACACCGTTACCAAAAATATTTCTAGTGTTAGTCCCAAATTAAAATTTTTGACGTAGTGCCGCATAAAAGAAACAGTCCATTAGTATGTGGTATACCGTTAGTTGACTGTCGCAATAAACTTATACGCCTATTAAATTACATTGTTTGCTAATTTCATTTAAAAGGAAGATGATAAATATAAAGAGGAAGAAAAGGTTAAGACTAAGGAAAGAATAAAAAGATTAAGAGAGGAAGATGAATAAAAAGAGAGAGAAAATTAGAAAATTAGAGAACGTGTACACAAATTAAGATCAGAATTATATCAAACCAAAAAGCGATTACATGATTGGCAACAAAATACGAATAAACTAAATGATTATTAACTCTGACTTATATTGACGGAATATTTTCTGGCAACATTAGAGGAGTAATGAATTAAAAAATAACAATTTTTTGCAATCTGTTAAAGATCGGGCATGTATGCCTCCTCAGTATATATGTTGTTCTTATGAGGGTCTATTTATCAGTCACTTTGTAGTTAACTTTAATGTAGATAAAATTAAACAGAAATTTTAGAATAACTAAATAAAATTAAACTTGAAAATCCAAAAATAATACGATTTTAAATTATAATTTTCAATTAATATCGAATAATCAGATGTTTCATCAAATCTATTACATATACATATATGAAATAATGCTTATTAAATTACATATACACATTTTTAAAAGTCTATAAAATTTTATTTCACTGGAAACTTCTGATTTATATATATATATATATTTTTTTTTATTGTTATTATTGAATTATTGTTTATGGTAATTTTTTTTACAATCACGGGTTAATAGTTATTAATAAATCAACATATTTAAATTTAAAAAAAAAGTTTAAAAGACAAGGAGTTGAAGTTGGGTTGGAACCGATGTGTATCCTTGTAAGATTCAAATATTTCATTAATTTATATTTTATTTATATTTAATATATTATTTATATAATATATGATATAATATATAATTTATATAATATATATTTATATTAATAATATAATATATTTATATTATTTATATAAATATATATTATTTATTTAAATAATATATTATTTATATATTTAATATATTTATATTTTATTTATATTTTATTTTTTAAATTTTATTCAGCTATAACTCTGGAACCACTAAAAATAAGTACTACTTACGATATATTTTGAAAAGCACTCAATATGGCGGCTTATGCTTGCAAGAAAAAGTCACAAATTCAAATTATTTTTGACTTTAGGCTTTTGGACACTTGATTGCAATCAAAAGGGAGGTGCGCAACTAGATGTTACAATAGTCCTAAATCCAAAATTTCAACAGCCTTCGGCTAACCGTTTCTGAAATTTGCGAGATACATTTGTACATACGTAAGTACAAACATCACGCCGAAACTAGGCAAAATGGATGTTTCCGTTGAAATCTGAAAACTACATTTTTTCGCGAGCACAATACTTTCTTTACTTCGTACAATGAAGTAAAGATAATCTATTACCTAAGATGGAAGTATAGTTAATCTGTTATCTATTTTTATTTTATTTTCGTATTTTCTTTTATTCTATTCATTCTTTTTCAGGTATATCATGGAGAAGATGGGTGGTTTAGTCGGTATGGGGGAGGTTATATTATGCCTAACAGCACCTTGGTAAGCCTGGAACGGTTAGCGTCCTGGGTCCGAACCCGACACCCAGTGGTGGCGTGCGTAAATGGCATTCCTTCATCACCGACCAAAAAAAAAGAAAAAAAAAAGTATAACATGAAAATAGTTACAATACCATTTTCAATTTGTTTAATGATAAAATATAAATTTTATAGAGCGTAGAAGATATTAAGCCAGATGAATTCAAACTCTTAGCCTTCCAGATAAAAGGGATAAATGTCAGTAAGGAGGTAGTTAGATAATGATGGTAAAAATAAAATAAAGTGTTGATAAAAAAAAAAACAGAAGAATTTGTGCTTTATACGATCCCCATCGATAGCTGTTAAGTGTTACCTAACATCTTTAATTACTGAAAACTTCTTTTTAGGCCGCCTACCACAACCTACAATACTCCTCTTACAAAGGATCGGATAAGATAAACATTTATCTCAAGTTGCTTAAACTTTAAACTTTGTAAACTGATCAAACCAATAGCATCCTCTCAAACAAAATTTAACGGATACAATAACCGTTATGTTCATACTATAGAAAACTTACATAATAACATTTTTAATACATTTAAAGCTTTTAAAGGCTATGTAGATCTTGATTTCCTAACGTTGCAAAAAGGTTTATTGCTTTATTAGTGATGAAGTAAGTTTTTCTGCGATTTAACTCTTGCTTATTACGAACATTTTTTTAAAAAACCTGTTCTCTATAACACATTTTGCTTTATATTTACAGTTGAGTTAAATGGTTCCTTTATTCCAGTTTAAAGATTTATCCTATATATTTTAAATCATTATTATTGTCTCAACAAATCAATATTTAGGTGTCAGCACTTTTGACAGGTTTAATTTTAGCTATAGTATTTTTTAAAACAGAGGTCACATTCCTAAATGTAACCATGGCAACGGTATAACTTTAATTTCTAAAAATATTTTGTATTTACAAATACTGACAGTAACATGAAATTTTTCCTATGCATTATTCAACGCTTCTTCACTATTATTCTCAGGTAAGGTACAAGCAAAATAAGTTAAAGAAGATTTAAATTAGATATTATTAAAAAATCTGATGTGGACACCACATGCCTTCCTTGTACGCCTATTAAATTACATTTACACAGTTCTTTTTAAACGAAAAGCTCATAAAAATTTATTTCATAAATAGCTTTGTTTTTTCAATTTTTTTTTTATTGTTATTATTGAATTATTACTTATCGTAAAAATGTTTTTACAGTCAGAGGTTAATAATTATTAATAAATCAATATATTTAATCAATTTAATTTAATTTTAAAAAATGTTAAAAAAAAGTAGATGAATTCTCTTTTGAACCGATCTGCCTTCCCCATGTAAAATAGAAATATTTCATTAATTAAAATTTTATTTGGCTAAACTCCGAAAACAATGAAAATAAATATCGTTGAAAAGCTCTCAATGAGGGTTTGTTATTGTAGTGAAAAACCAAAATCCAAATTTTGTTGAAATTTGGGCTTTTAAGACCCAAATTGGTTCAGTCGATCGCAATTAAAAGGGTAGGTGCATAACTAGATGTTACAACAGTACTTAATTCAAAGTTTCAACATCCTACGGCTCATTGTCTCTGAGTTTGCAAGAAATGTACATACGTATGTACAAACGTCACGGCGAAGCTAGTAAAAATGGATCCAGAGATAGTCAAAATAGATATTTCCGTTGAAATCTGAAAACTGAATTTTTTTGCAATCACAGTACTTCATTCCGTACAAGGAAGTATAAAAATATTTATGAATAAATAAAATAAGGATAATTTTCTTTTTAATTTACTTAATTGTCTATCTTCCATACCACGTTTTGTAGCTGTCTCAACCTCCGTGAAAATTATCTAATCTAATAGGAATAGGGAACCGTCTATCCTAATAATAGAAGCGATTGCAAGAAAACAGTTTGGGAAATCTGTAGTGTGATAAACTTGACCTAAATTTGTAGAGAGGATTGATTAATAATTCAAAACGAGAATAAACAAAACTTTAGTTTATACCAATATAACAAAAAGTTATAGGAATAAAAAATTATTTCCCATAGAAGTAATATTTTACATAATAAAATAAAACCAAAACTAAGAGCTGTACGAGAATAAGCTCTTATAATAATAGTACATGAAATTACTGAGTACATTTGAAGAAGAGAAGACTATAAGCTGGCTAATGAAAGAAGACGCCTGAATTTGAAGTGATATAACTTCGTATATAACAGGGAAAGTTATATAAAATAAACCAAATTAAAACATATTCTGTTTTGCATTAATTTATTAAGGCTCGGTTAACAGTAAGAAACTAATCAAAATTTTCAGAAAATCTCTAGTCAGCGGCTTTGTTGTATTCTATACAATACTGAACCTCTGAAACTTTCATAAACAGTTATCTAAAATATATAATTAACGTATGTTAAAGATATGGATTTCTATCCTTACCTATTCGAATATGAGGTCATTTTAGTGATTATTTTCACAACAGATATCAACAAATTTTAATTACATCTTTAGTAATTGTATCACAATAATTTTTTAATAGCAATCAAATAAAACAAAATAATAAGGATAGTCGGTAATTTTTAATTGAATTCAGCTGAGAAAAATTGTAACATAATAAATTATTATTTATATATATATATATATATATATATAGATTATACATTACATTTTTAGATTATAATTTTTTTTTTTTTTTTTTACCTCCGGAACCAAAATCAAGTATATCATCAGAGGAATGAGATGAATGAATTTGTAGCGTGTGTGAAAAATGCCATGCCTGACCGGGATTC
>JAAAKQ030059255.1:0-34825 GCA_010016005.3 Zanna intricata
AAACGACTGGCACTGGATAGGGAATTTTGGAGAGCTGCATCAAACCAGTCAAATGACTGAAGACAAAAAAAAAAAAAATTTTCTTTGTAATTTTCATATAAAAATACTTGTATATTAGAATGTTATTAGCTATTTACTATTATAAAATATTTATCCAATGATAGGCAATAAAGTTGACAAAAATTAAAAAATTCTTAACAGTCAGAAAAACAGAGAAATTCTTGTTTATAAAATCTTTCACTTAAATTATATGGGAGAAATTTAGCAACAGAATCACCACATTAAATAATTAACAAGAATCTGGTTCATTGAAATCAGTTTACCTGACAAAAAGTAGGGTCTGAAAATAAATAAATGTGTTGAGGAATTTATAATTTTTTTTGTTGAATCGGCTAAAAATATTAAATAAAACAATACCTCTACATTTTTATTTGACATCTACACAAGCTTAAAACATAATATTATTTTAAAAATTTATGAATAGTATTAAAAAAAAAACACAATTTTACTGTTTTATAATTCTGTAATGATTGACAATCATAGAAAGAGGATGGGTAAAAAAAACGGTAGAAAAGTCTGATTAACTTTGTAATGCAGTGATAAGCAGAGGAATGCTTGTTGCTCAAGCAAAAGGAGAATGAAGCAAAATTTCAAGCAATAGTTGGAACTGTAACTTAAAAATATCTTATTACTTTATCTTCTAATCTATATTTGTCAACATCAAAAAACATGTTTCTTCACTCCATTTTTTAAATGTGTGTATATATATATAAATGGAACAATATACCACGGAGGGGGTTGGAATTTTCAATTATGTTACACATAATTTATTTTAATCTTAAAATACTTATGAAGTGAAATATCATACAGACAATGAAATGAAATGTGATAGAATATTACAATTTTATATTTATTTATAAAAGATATAATTTTCTTAAGATCTCAATGAAATCTCTTTTCATCTGCTTAAAAATTAATGGTACTTTTACGTCCCTTTTTTTGAATTAATGGAATCTTTGCAAGTTTTTTAAATATTTAATCCTAACTTAAGTAAAAGAAAAATGTTAAATTACTGTATATTACCAACAGTCTAAAAAAATTTGAAATTTTAATATCTGCTTAGAAAAAATAGTTCTTCTGTAATCATGTTCATTTGGTAATAACATTTGAATACTCAAATATATTAAAACTGTATATTTTACATCTTTAGTGTTGAACTTGGTTAATTTTGGTGATGAGGATCTTTTTATATATAATTTATTAACCCTGACATTTTTTAATAGAGATATTGCATAGAAATTTTATAATATATGAAAAATCACCCAGGCTGATTGAGATTTGAACCTGTGATCTAACTCAATAAAAGCCCTCTCTCTTTTTCTATTTCGCCTCCGGAACCATCATAAGTTATTACTTCCGAGGATGATATGT
Source organism: Zanna intricata (assembly GCA_010016005.3). Classification (NCBI taxonomy): domain Eukaryota; kingdom Metazoa; phylum Arthropoda; class Insecta; order Hemiptera; family Fulgoridae; genus Zanna; species Zanna intricata. The sequence goes on from JAAAKQ030059255.1 coordinate 1,432, forward strand.
ATGAATGTAAATGAAGTGTATCTTGTACAATCTCAGGCCGACCATTCCTGGATAAGTGGTTAATTGAAACCCAACCACCAAACAACATCAGTATCCAAGAACTAATATTCAAATCCGAATAAAAGTAACTGCCTTTAATAGGATTTGAACCTTGGAACTCTCGACTTTGAAATCAGCTGATTTGCGATGATGAGTTACTAGACCAACCTGGAGGGTTCCAATAAAAGACCTCTCTCTTTTTCTCTTCAGCCTCCAGAACTACCATAAGGTATTACAACAGACGATGAATGTGAACGAACTGTAGTCTTGTATAATCTCAAGTCGACCACTCCTGAGAAGTGTGGTTAATTGAATCTTAACCATCAAAGAACATCGGTATCCATGATCTAGTATTCAAATAAAGGTAACCTTTACTAGAATTTGAACCTTAGAACTCTCTACTTTAAAATCAGTTGATTTGCAATGTCACGTTAACCACTAGACCAGCTCAGTGAGCTATCCATAAAAGACCAGAGAAACTAATACTCCACCTTGGAGGTAGGAGATTTTTATATATATTTATGATTATTTTTTTGCTAAATTTAATTAATTAAAATAAAACATAAAAAATGTATTAACTATCAGTTACCACTATTTGGTCCCTAGAAAAATTTCCATTTAAGCAAATATATTTCAGTACAGACTAATGTGAATCATGTAATTAAAAAAAATACCACATACATCATATTGCTTTTGCTTAACTTTTGCAGCGACTATAAGAATATTTTGATTTATAACTAAAATAACTGTCAAATAACATGAAATGTGTAATGTAAAGAGTATATGCATGTCATGTCTAAATATAGAAGGAAACTATTGAAAGATATTGATATAAATATTTTTAATAGTGCCAAAATAAATCCAGCTTTTACACTATTTTTAGAGTTATATCAGATGTTTTTTAGTTAAATCTTAAATTTTTATTCTGTAAGGTTTTTTTCTTAAAAAATATGATATTTAATAATAAAATTTGTCATAATAAACTGCTGTTATTACCCTAAATATCAAAATTTTTTAAAAACTGTTATTATAATAAATAAAAAAGATATTCATTTAATATGTCTAAAATAAGTTTAATGATAATTTTTATTGACCTATTAAGAAGTGGGTTTAATGAGATATGAAAATTAAAATGTCAATAATGGTAATTTTTTTATATAAATTGTAATTGCTGTTGAGTATTTCATTAAATTTTGAAAAATTTTTTGAATCCTAAGAAGCATATGTTACATATGCTTAGTCAGGACTTTTATAAAATAAAATATTGTTTACAGAACAATCTTCTCCTGATATTTCTAAAATTACTCAACTGACTTTACGTGAAATAAAGCCAATAAAGGATTACAGTTTTGATTTTATTATCTGACTTAATATATAAAATAAAAAAAAAAATAAAAATAAAAAAAATTAAAGGTGGTGTGTACAGATTTATTAAAAGAAAAAATTTACTACATTTCGATTATGGAGACGGGCAAGATTTTCAAGGGAAGAGTTTACACCTCAAATATTCTTATGTAAGGTATTTACCTAAATGAGAAGTTTACTTTTACTTTCCCACCTACCAGTGTAGCAGAACTATAGCTATAGAATGGAAAGTATGGTAATCAGTCCAATTTGGGCAAATGCGATTTTTATTGGATTTTTACGTTTTGACACCTAAGGACCAAATAAAAAAAAACCAAATTGAAATTTTCCAATGTACATGTGTGTGTTTGGTATTAGGTATCACGCCCTAAATTCATTATATTTCAAGAACTACTCAACCAATCTTGACCAAACTTGGGCAGATTACTTCTATACATGGGGCACTGTGCCATTAAATTTTAAACTTAAAAGTTCCATGGGATGAAGCTGTAAAGCAGATCACCGTCAATATCTCAAGATTTCACCTAATTAAGATCTTATTTTTCTTAGACACATTTGTTAACAATTAAAAAAAAAATTTGCAAAAAAGGTTTTGCAAAATTGCACCCCCACCTCAAAAAATGTTATAAATAAACTAGTGGATATAGTATGTACTTCCCTCACCATAAGGAGTGTTAGTAGTATATTTTAAATTATGGGTGTAAGCCATGCATCAGAAAAAAGCCACATGGTGGGAAAATCCTACAACTGTGTTATCAGCTGATTTTAATCAATTTCAGCAATTATATAATAATTATGAGATAATACACTTTAAAACAGATAAATTTCTTTATTCAGGTTTCAGCTGGATGTCAAATTTGGCTGTTGTTATATTCAAGAGATTCTAGTTTTTTATTCAAGGGATGTAAAAATCAGACTGAAATACCTATTTGCTAAGGCCTCGCCTCTTGCTCTCAAAATCTTATTTATTTTTCAAAGTGCTCAAAATAAATTCAGTGAGTGACATTAATATACGTTATGTCAACTGAAAAAAGATAAAAAAACATAACCTCTGCTTTTCAAACCGTTTTCTGTTAAACATACTTTAATGAAAAAAATTGATTTTTTCTGATTCTCAATACAGATTACATTTTTGAATTGCTAATTTCTACTGTAATTTCTGATTATTTTACTGTATGAAACAATAGCTGTTTATTTATGAATTAAAAAATAGCATAAACATCCATAACATTTAAAAAAATGATAACCAAATGGTCCCAGGTTCGAATCCCGGTCAGGCATGACATTTTCACACACGCTACACATCATTCATCTTCATACTTAATGGTGGTTCCGAATGAATCATTTGATGCAATAAAGTGAGATCTTTTACATTAAAAAAAATTTTTTTTTTGTAGGGTTTTAATGATTTTTTTTTTTTTTAACTTTAAATTAACATAAACTTTTAATAGTTGTTAGTCTTAGATAAACATTAACAGCATATATTGGTTTTTAACTACTTTTAATGATGCAGTCATTTTATAACTACATTTTATAAGTGTTTCAATCTTTTTATAAGCTACAAGCTGCTTGTAGTAACTTTAGTATCAAAGTGAACCAGTTTATTAAATGTGGCTTCAGATGTTGGACTTTTCATTTATTTCACATCCATTAATTTACTAAATGCCAGTGCTTCACAATGCCAGTGAAGTGGAAGTATATCACAAGTTGTGAAGAGCAATGCTTGCTTACTGTCTTAAAAATTAGGTTTGTTCTTTATATAGATTTTATTCTTAATTTTTATTAAAGAAGAAGTTAAGTAATAATAACAAAAGACTAAAAGAAATTCAAAACTATTATATCATTCCTTTTTTAATTTCTAGATTGCATTTTCTAAGAATCATTTAAAATGTGCATATTATACACAGTAGCTTTTCAAATGAATGTGTAACTTATTGTATAAGACTATATAAATTTACAGTCTGACAATCTCTATTCCAGTTTCAGCTCAACAAGTTCTCAAACAGTGTCATTAATTAAATTCTAATCATCAAATCACATTAATAATGAATTTAATCGGTTTAAAGTTACTTGAAAAATACAGATACAAGTAATTCAACATCACAGGACAAATATTTGGGGAAAACTAATCAATTCATTACATCAGTGGGCTAGGTAAGTATTTATAATAAACTGGTTGACAAATGCAATAATATAACTTTTATTAAATAATGGAAAGAAAAAAGTACAAATACAGAAGTAATTTTCAGATTAACTTACATATTCTATATATAAGAATTATGAGTAACATATTCTATACGTAAGTACTATGTATTCATGTATTCTATTCTTACATTGTTTTTTCTTTCTATTGCTTATAGACCTAAGGTTTTACAGCACTAATTAATTGGACTCTAATATCCAAGAATGTCAATGAATTACAATGGTATAATTTTTAAGGATTCATACCATTTTAAGAAAAGATCATTTAAACAAAAGGAACACAAGAATACAGATACAATAGAATAGTAAAAATTTGATAGAAAATATGTGAAGCGTCAAGGGCAACAAATAATCTATAAGAATGACAATAGAAAATATTTGAGAATGTTGTAATTCATGCAAAGGGTTACTGTCCTAGTAGATGAAGAGATAAATCAGATAGGCTGCAGAGGCAGAGGGTGGTTGTATATGATTTTTTTTTTTTTTTTAATGTTCAGTCTCTATTTAACTCACAATCTTATTCTGAAATACTTATCAATAATATTCAACAGCGAATAATATTGATTTTTTTCTCTAAAATTTAGAAAGCATGTAGGTTAAAATTCAATTCTTTGTAAAGTGATAAGTTGTAAAACTTATTAACCTTTGGATCTTACTTATTTGTTTACTCATTTCCTAAAATAAAGAAAAACCATGTTTTTTTTAATTTACAATTCATTATGCAATTGATAATTATATAATATTTTAAAATTACCCACTTCCAATCCTCAGATCCAAGTAAAGACTGTATCCTCTCCAGGATCTATATAATTCTTTATTTATATTTTTACAGCAAAATATAAAAAATTACAACCTATATTATTTATCTTGAATTAAAAGGAGATGGAGTTGAGAGGAAAGTTTTCTAATTTTTAAAAAACTATTCTGAAAGCCTTTAAAACAGCCCGAGTAAACTTTATGTCAAATTGCAAATGGGTTGAGATAGCAATCATGGGTTACAGAGGAGTCACATGCTAACAATTCAAATTTTTTTTTTCTTGAGATTAAGGGAGGTTTAAAAAAATTTACATTACTATTAACAGTATTTAAAACTTCCCCTGATAAATAATCATTTAAATTTAAAAGGATATTTTTCGTTTTATTCTGTCTTATTTCTCGTTAAAATAATTTTTAGAATAGCCCTTTTTATTATACAATATTAATAAAATGAAATGTTTAATCAGATAGATAACCAAATGTTATTTAAAATCAGCTACATTTAAAAAAAAAAATTATTATAAACATAACCAAATTTTAATATAGTTTAAATGTTTATCAAATGATAAATAAAATTATTTTAGTTCCTTCTATTATAGTATGAATTTACAGTTTGCATACACTATTTAAACACACTAAAAAAAAAAAGGAAAAGGAAAAACACTTATAAATTAAGTATACACCAAAGTTTTTACATCTCCAGATGGTATTCATAGGTTTAACTACTGCTCCCTCGTTCAGTTTTTATGAGAGTTGAACAGCATCAATAACCCATATACATAAAATTTCATGATTACACATTTAACAATTTTAGAGATATTAAAAAAATTAGATAACAACATACAAATACACATGTTCACGGACAGGATATATATTTTTTTATAATATTTGGACTCAAGAAACTTCAAAACATTGAGAAATAAAAAAGGGGTACTCAAAATTTTGAACCATTTCAATCCTTAGTACAATATTCCTACATTATAATACAGTATAATAGCAGGAAATGTAAAAACAACTCCAAAGTTCTTCTCACTAAATTCGTATGAATTTCATATCAAATATAATTTCCTTGTATATTTCTGAAAAAAATGTTTTGGTATTTGTTGTACATGTCGTATACAATTATTAGAAATATGTGAAGAAATAATTCACATTATTATACTTCTGTTTCTATGAATTATCTTTTATGTTGTTAAATACAACAATTATCTAAAAGTTTCATGCAGTTTTTCCACACATTATATTCAATTAATATTAATTTTTATTAGAAATTAATGGGTAATACTTTTGTTTTACAAAAAAAAAGAAAACCAGTGTAATTTTATATAATAAAGTGTATGATGTAACGTGCAATTATACTTGATCTGTTTGTGTTCTTTGATTCCAAATTGTGTCTTAAATAAATTCATTTACCTTTTATCCAAAAAATAATGAGAAGTTTTATTATCAAATGCTTTAAGTTCATAACGCAAATTATCAAGAGGTTGTAACATTCTTTGTTCAGCATCTAATAATGCACTTCTGTTACTCATATCAACACGATGTTGAATTGAATCATGAACTGCTGAAATAGCAGTTTTACGCTGAAATCCTTTAATATCCATTTCAGTTGTTGATGATAAATTTTTCATACTTTCTGTTAAAAGTAATGCTTCAATAGCTTTAGCTGAACGTCCACGTAAAGCATCTTTAGCAAGCTGAACTCCAGGATGAATATTTGAATCAAGATCATAATCAATTAAATCTAAACCGGCCATTTTTTTTTTATTAATTATTAAAAAATAATCGTTTAAATTTAAAAGGATATTTTTCGTTTTATTCTGTCTTATATTTCTTGTTAAAATAATTTTTAGAATAGCCCTTTTTATTATACAATATTAATAAAATGAAATGTTTAATCAGACAGATAACCAAATGTTATTTAAAATCAGCTACATTAAAAAAAAAAAATAATTATAAACATAACCAAATTTTAATATAGTTTAAATGTTTATCAAATGATAAATAAAATTATTTTAGTTCCTTCTATTATAGTATGAATTTACAGTTTGCATACACTATTTAAGCACACTAAAAAAAAAAAAGAAAAGGAAAAACACTTATAAATTAAAATAAACTGAACGATAAGAGATGACAGGAGTTAAAAAAAAAGATAACAGGATGAAAAACTGGCGACTGGTAGGGTAGCTAAACTATAGTGAGTGACGACTAACAACGTGATATCAAGAGTGTTTTAGATTATTTTTGCCTTATTGGCCAACCATCTTGGTATTATTTATAGTAACATTCTTGAGCTAAGAAGTAACTAAACTGTCAGAGAACACAGAGTCTTAGTATAGAGCCAAATCTGCTAAACTGAAGGTCTTTTGTCTCAGTCAGTGAGGCCAACCATCATACATACAAAAAAATAAATAAATATATATGAAAAACAATCTACTTTAAAACAACAGCCATTACAAAAACAATTACCAATTAATTATATGAATTAATTTAACTTAAACTTAATTACATATCTGAATCATCAGAATGAGTTTATAGCTTATAACCATGACCACAAGTGTACATATTAAACTGATTTAAATAAAAATTAAAAACAAAAGAAAAAAGTCATTGTGATATTAATTTTTCTGCCAACATTTAGCTTTAGTAATAAAGATGTTTTTAAACACTGTTATTAATAATACATATAAATAAACACTTACACATATACCATTTTTATCAAGCTAAAAGTAAATGGAAATAGTACTGGTAAATAAACTTTGTGTGGTTAGTTAATGTTTAATGTGATTGTACCTTTAATGAACAAAACATGTTTTTAGTTATATTGTACAAAAAACTGTTAGTATGCTACTTTTTAGTATGAAAAACAATAAAATTATTTTAAAAAGTATAATGCTGAAAAAAGTAATTATCAACAAAAAATTATGTTTCATGGAAATAATTAAAAATACAATAAGCTGTTAAACTTGGAACCTAGATAATTATATACTGAAGATCGACTGAAATAGAAATTTTTAAAAGTATATGTTAAATGTAAGCAATATTAACCCTTAATTTGTAAGAAAACTAAGCAATTAAAAAGAAATTACTAAAAATAAATGTAGTACAATTTTATTAAAATAAAATTAGTGATCCAAAAAAAAAAGTATATTATAAATATGAACATTTGGAAGTAGTTTTTTTGAAACTAATTATGTTTCATATAAGTAAAAGACGTCATTCTAAAACTAAAGCAATGATTTTGGTTTTTTTTTTGTTTGTTACTATAAATTCTAAAGTTTACCTGTAATGGGCCTCAACTTCTACAATTCAATTTTCAAATCATTCTTTTTAAAACTATTTACAATTCAATCTGGTACTAATCACGCATGGAAATAATCCACACGCACGCATGCACACACACACACACACACACACACACACACACACGCATGCACGCACGCACACACACCTTCAATAAAAATAATTTCTTATAATCATTATGCCTTTTAGCCTTTTATCTGGTAGGTTCTGGGTTTGAATTCCAGTCAGACTTGACATCTTTCTCATTAGTGTAATAATCTCTCATCAGTTGTTTAAAAAAATAAATTACTGTGATATTAAAATTATTTTATTATTTTTCATTAATAATGACTAATGATCAATTACTAAAATCATAGTAATTTTATAACAGGGATATAAGACAGATTCTCTAACATGAATAATATTCTGTTATCAGCACAAAATTATTCTACTAGCTTCCCGATCTAGTTTCATACATCTTTAAACGCACACTAAATTATGCTCAACTGATTTCTCTAGCTATTGTATATTTCAAAGAAAAAGTAGCCAGTAAACAATAAATAACAACCGTATAAAAATTGTTATATTTAAGTGTTCTGTTCAATATATTAAACCTTCATTACAAAAATTAGTTTACTTGGATCTTATCATCCAATTATTTTATTTACATAAAATTTTCATTTAATAAATTGAAAAATGAAAAATTAATGAAAAATTTAATTTATAAATATTAGGATGACTTAATTTATATTAATTTTACAACTGGTTTAAAAAACCATTATCTTTTTTTTTTTTGAATATATTTTGTTTTAATAATAAAATAAATAAGAAAAAGGAAGAGGATACAAGAGAATTAAAAATATAGATATCTGTGGAGTATACAAATGTTGAATTAGAAGATTAAAGTAGAAATCCAAGGTAAAAACAGAATTTATTTCTTATATTATCAAAAAAAAAAGAAGCCTTTAACAAAACTAATGAATGAGACAGTGCTTTTGATTTAGTTAGAGCTTAGGTCAGATGATATTTGTGGAATGTTTTGTTATATTTTAGTGAAACATAATATTATTTTTCTTGATAGGGACAAAATTGAAGCTTTAATAACATAGATATGGGTGAAGATGGAGAAAATAAAAAGATAGAAAGAAAATTGAGGATCTAAGGAGACCAAAGAAAAGATGGGACAGGTAAATTTAGAGACAGCAATGGTGTAATAGACCTGCTACTTAGCTGATGCCACATGAAGAAAATATTCATCTCACTGAAGGTGTTTAATTTTAAACTTTCAGCAAATTCTGGGAAAGTTTGGCAACATCACTGCCAGATATTTTATTTTACATCACTTGGGTGTGAGTGACCCAAGTATTTTTTGGGTTATTCAAAATATTCTTTGTAACCTAAAAAAACTTTCTTTTTTTGTTGTAAATTTAAAATCTACTTTTAATTTAATTACTGAGGATTGAGAAGTATATAAGGCATATATACGTCATGCCTTGCTTGCTTTATTACAAGCAAGCTGAGTTTTCATGCAGATTAGAATCTCTTAGTATTAAACATCAAAAAGAGGAAAAATTATTAAAAATCTTTACATCAAATATAGCTATTTCCAACAGAAAAGCCAGAGAAACCAATTATATGCTTTGAAAATTTGTTGTTACAGATGAAAGTTAAAAATTGGGTTAGTTGAAAAAATTCAAAATAAACAGATCTGAAGGCAGATTTGAGATGATATTGTGGAAATAATGAAAGTATTATGTAAAAAGAAGCCAAGGGTATAAGCCTTTATTAAAGGTTATAAACGCAAAGGTTGAAGTAAATAATAATGATAAAAAGCTTAATTGCGTATAGAAAGAAATGGAATGAATCAGTAAATGATTGTAACAAAACTATTTTTCAAGCATCTTTCATACACTCAAAGAAATCTATGTTGTAAGAAGATTGTACATATTTTAGATGAGACTTCTTTCACCTATAAATTATTTTAAAATCAATATTAAGTCAATGTGGTAGTTTCCCTAAATTTAACTGCATGTGACACCTTCTATGACCTACCACACACACATGAAAACACAACTGATAGTACAGGTCTAATTTTTGTAAATTTTCTATGTATTAACTTAAATGAAAGTACATGGTGTTTGAAATATTTTTTTAATATACTCGGAAAATTAACTACACAATAAATTACAGATATATTACTTTGAGATTAAGATCTTATATTTTCTATCCAAAAAGAAATAATACTTTTTTTATTTTAAAAAGCCTAGAAGTAAATAAAATAATAATTTTTTTAAGGCTTTACAAAAACAAAGTAAACTGTGCTTCATGAAAATGAAATCAGAAGAGTAATTTTTTTCTTCCTATAATTTTCAGATTTTTTTTATAATTAACAGCAAATTTTAAAACTAAACAATATCTACAAATAAACTAAAATTCATTTGCAACACAAAAAACTGATTTTAATTTTGCTGCATGTAACCTTTTCAATGATTATATCATCATGAAAGACAAAAATAATCTTAAACTGTAAAAATCTTAAAAAACAAAAAAATGTTGAAACTTGCACAGTATCATACTAAATTCTTCAAATAAAGAAAAATGTTTTGAAGTGGTATTATTATTTGATCATGCCAATTCATCAGGCAGTGTAAAGTTTCTTTCTTCTAAGTGAGAAAATTCCCTAGTAACATTTTTTTCGATGAGAAACAAGGAATGCGTTTACGCACACCCTGCAGGGTCTTTGCAGGATGTGTCAGGCTTGAAACCAGGACGCTGCCGTCTTGGCCTAGCATGAAGCTAAGTGGGCTCCAGAACATGGTACAATGTAGCCATGAGCAGAGTTGTTCCCACCCCCTACTGACTAAACCTCCCTCACAGTTTTCCAGGGGCGGCTGGAATCACCTTTTGGCATATCATCGGCCAGCCCTGGTTGTCATGACAGCAGATTAAACCTATCATTTGCCCTTCCTGTTTTGGCTCCTGCAGCGGAGTCCCCCTTTGGGGTCCTTTTGGAATCGTTAAGAGTGTATCGACTCTCCGTTTCTAGTGAGCCGACATGTTCCTCCTCCAAGAGGCTACCTGTCCCGACCTACTAACCTAATCTAAAGGAGCTCGCTAGTAACATAATTTTTAATATCATCATGACTGATAAATTTTTTACTCCATAAAAAATATTTAAAAAATTCTGTCAACTATCAGTACACATTTGATTATATTATTTGTTTTGTTTACAAGTGTACTTGTGATAAAGTTTAATATTTAATTATGAACAAGGACACACTGCTGAAATCAAAACATAGTTTTAAGAATGAAAATATAATTAATGAACAAATGAAACTTCAACATGATAATTGGATTAGGGAAATAATAAAAAATAAATAAGTTATTTGAATTTGTTTAAAATATATTCAAATTGTGGTACTAAAAACAACAATTTTATTATCTGCAATAAACTGTAATAGCAGAAGAAAATTTTATATCAGTAACTGAAATGGTAAATATAATTCTATACATTTTTATTATTTTAATTTAATTTTTGAGTAAAATAATCTGATAAAGCTGAACTACTAAACATAAAGGAAAAAATAAAGCAGCAAATAAATTAGAAAAAACAAAATTTTTTGTGTGAAATGAAAGTAATAACAGGATACAGCAAAAATTATGAGCCATTTATTTCTGGAATTTTCAATGTAATATTTTTGGAGCACAGTAAACTAGTGATATAGGGCTAAATATTTTTTTCTTAGACACCAAAAAAAAATTATGAGTAATTACTGATTTATTCTTATGAATAAATATTTGATAAGTATTTTATAAAATATACCCTTTTAAATTAAAAAAATATAATTGAGTAAAATACAATTTATACATTAAAAATTTATCTTTCTAATATAAACTATTGTTTTATAATTTTAATTTGAAGTACTTTCACAATCTGCATAATCAATAACAGGAGAAGATTTTTCATTATTGTAAAAACACTAAAATTTATGCAATTAAATAACAGAATAAGCAGTAATACTTTTACAGTCAAGTTCAATTAAAATTTCATCTTTTGGTTTTACTTTTTTAATATTTGCTGTTATAAGAAATCAAATAATTTTTATGTGGTAAATTATTCTATGGATATACCAATAGGCAGATTCATTTTTTGCAGATCACAAATTTCTGCACCTATCTAACAATCTGTTAATCTCAACTATCTGTGAAGTTTCTTAAAGTTATCTGTAAAGTTTCTGAACCTATCTGACATGCCACCAAAATGCATCTTTAAATTCAAATTCTTTCAATCGGTTATATAATATGTTTTAAGAACAAACTACAAACTGATAAAATATGAATACCCATAAAAATTATAAATAAAGCTTTGAAAAACGATATATAATTAATAGAAAAATATAACAATTAAAAATAAAAGAAAAAAACAAATGAGAAAACAAAAATAATGAGATAAAAATTAGCAAAAGTCTAATAATGGGTTTATAACAAACAAATGGGCCATTACAATGTCCTTGAGTTGTTAGTATTTTCTTTTTATTACTGGCTCTAGTGTCTTCATAGAAATGAACTAGTTGGCAAGTACAACAAATGAACAGTCTGCCAGATTATAACCTTTTAAAAAAAAATAATAAAAAAAAATAAACTTACGTAAGGATTATTTTCTATCTATTCTAAAAATATGATTGCAGGTAATTGTAATAGTGCAAATATAGCCTAAAAAAGAATGAAAATTATTCATAACTAGTCTGCAGATTTATTGGCATTAAATAATAACGAAAACATTAAAGATACAAAAATAAATGACTGATTATAATCTTTTTTTCTTAAATGAAATACCGAAATTTCATTACTGAAATTACAACACACATATATGTGTGGTGTGTTGGAATGGTTAATAAATATTTGCAAAAGGAATAAAATGTAAATGCAGTTAAACTTGGGTGTACGTTAAAAAGATATGCTGTTCAAATATACTCAGTATAAAGTATGAATAGTCTTACAAGTTAACAAATGAAAATATTATCCATTTATAAAATTTATGCAGTAAAACGTAATCGGGAAAAGCATTTTTTATAAAGGCATGAAAGGAATGATTTATTACATCTTTTTTTTCTTTTTTTTTTGCAATAATCCATTGTAAATAAATGTTGTAAAGTTATACAAATTTTTACTGATGATTAAGATATGATTAAAAATTGAATCAGGACATAAAAAAATGCAATGACATTTTTAAGATATGTTAGAAACAGCAAAAAGAAACTAATCAGAAATAGTGATATTGAAGTGCATGGGAGTTTGTAAAAATGTGAATTTCAATGAAAGGATACGAAAAACTACCTTATAATGATTTCATCATCTCTAAAGAATGGAGGAAGAAATAATATCACAGAATATGATTCAGAAAAGGATAAAAAGTAAAAACCAAAAGAGAATGAACAATATGAATTTGGAAAAAGAGTAAGGAAGAGGATAGAAAAAAATGAAATGTCTTTAAACAGAAATGGAAGAAAGACAGTGAATATAGAGACTTTAAGCTGCATTCTTGTCTAAGATTGGTTCTGGAAAGGCCAGAGCAATTACTAATTTCTTAAAAAAAAAAAATTAAAGATATGACTCAGTGAATATAACGTGTCTATGATATCTCATTAAATATTTACTGACTCAAGAATGACAATCTGGAAGCAAAAGTTCATGAGATGATTTATGAACAATGAAAGATAAATTAAAAAAATCCAAGTAACAGTAGCTAACTCCGTTAGTTCTTAGATTGAAAATCTGAATTATTAAGTCTAAAATTACATGGATATTAGTTTAATTTAATACTGAATACAACATTGAAGAAAACATAACTTTCAATTTGTGAACCATATTAAGAAAACATAAAATTTAATAAAGAAAGTGAAAATTTACCCAAGGATTAAAAAGTAATTAAAAACATAGTGGGAAAATAAATAAAAATGAGGAAAGTTTTGAAAATGAGTTAATAAAAATAAATGAAAATGAGTTAATAGTTTTGGGAAAACAGAGAAGAAAGTAGTAAAGAAAATGAATAACTTCTATAATTAGGGTGCTACTGCATTAAAAAAATTATGTATATCCATTTAAAATTACAGGATATGTTACTTGTCCAATAATCATCTCTACAGCTGATTAGATAAAAATTTATATTAAGTGATATTGAAAAACAGATATTTGATACAGTGATCACAAAATAAACTACAACAGAATTTCCTATACTACGAAAAATAGTTAACTATGCCAAATATTCTGGAGTAAACCGAATCTTTGTCTCAACATCTGTAAACACTTACACAATATGTCTGAAAAGGTCCCGAACTAAATTTCTGTAGTCGATAAAAGTAGCACGCCATCTCTTGGACAACCAAGGAACTACGTAGTACAATGTCTAATGAGTGTGTGTACAAAATTTCATCATATTTTGTCGCTCCAGTCTCGGGTTATATTTGGTCGCATATTTGTGTTCATGACACCTGTGTGAGCTCACAACATGGAACCGATAAAATTTTGTTTGACTTCAAAAATCTTTCTGTGAAACTTATTCTAAGATACAGCAAGCATTTGGCAATGAAGCCATATCTCATCCTACAATATACACATAGTAGAAGTAAATATAGTGGAGAGTCATTGGATAACGATGGACAAAGTGGGAGGCCATCAACGACGAAAATGTTGCAAAAGTCAACTAGTCAAACTGTTCCAATTGGTCAAACCGTGAATTCTATTTGGAAGTAATGAAAAGCCTGCATTACATTCGTCGAATCCGGCCTGAGTACTGGAATCCGGGCAGTTGGACTCTCTTGCACGACAATGCCTCGGCATACATCGCAACAGTTTTAACATATTATTACTCCGCAAATCAAATCATCATCTTATCCCACCCGCCCTATTCACCTGACTTGGCTTCAGCAAACTATTTTTTTGTTACCGAAAATCAAGTTGAAGATGAAAGGCCACTTTTTCGAAGACATTCCAGCCATTCATAGGGCTTGCACTGAGCAGATGAAGGTGATTCTACAAAGTGATTTCTTCAGAGCTTTTGATGGGTTGTACTGGTGCTGCAATGAGTGAATAACTAGAGAAGGGTCTATGTAGAGGATTGATGTGAGTAAATTTGTTTCTAAATGAAGTAAAATCATTAAATCTGTATTTCTATTTAATCTAGTTTGGGAACTTTTCGGACATACAGTGTATTTAGTTGCCTCTTGCAAAATTTAAGTAGTAATTTTTTTTTTTTAATATTTATTATTATTAGTTTTTAAAGATAACTTACAATTAATTTTAACTTTCTTTAAAATACATCAAGATATCTTTTTGCAGTCACCTTATTAAATTTTCATGTTATAAAAAAATTGGGAGTGTGAAAATTAATTAATCCAACAATACTGGCAGTGTAAAAAAAAACAAAACCTAAACAACTTTCTGTACATTGAATAAATTTAATGATATATTAAAGAAAAGAAGATTTGAGTTATTTCAGAGGACTTAAGAGTAAATAAAATATATTTTCAAAGATTTAATTATAAATAAAAAACAATCCTTTCCTCAAAACATTTTAAAAAAGCTGAAAAGAAAGTAATAGGACTTTTCAATCACACAGTTACTTAAGAATAAAATATAATTCATATATTAATTATGTATTGAAAAAATTCCACGTTTTAATAATAAGATAATATTGGCTTGGAATTAAAACTGTAAATTTCATATCTGGTATAATTAAAAAAAAGAAGCTACTTCAACAACTTAAGTATTAAAAATTCTTTTCAGTGCCCTTGAAAATGCATAAACTGATATCTCACAAGACCATGATTGTTACTTTTTGTGCGAACTCTAAAGTTCAATTTTGTAAAAAAAAAATCTTTTTTTAAAGCAATCTTGATTACAATAAAAAAAAGGGAAAGAAGAAAATATGTTAAAAAATATTTGACTTTTGGGTGGGTCTGGCCATTTGATAGTATTTGGATCTCCCAATTTAGTAAAGATTAATTTATATACTTAATTATAAGACAACAGGAGAATCCACAATGAAAAACAAACATCAAAGTGATCACAACAAAGCTTTTAATACTAGAGCATTTTTTAGGGTGGGGTGCGATTTTCCAAAGAACATGTTTTTGCAAATATTGTTATTTTTAATTGTTAGAAAATGTACCTAAGAAATGTAACATATAATAAAAATAACATTATGCAAAATCTTGAGATACTGAGGGTGATCTTGATCTACAACCTCATCACCTTGACTTTTTAAGTTAAAAATTTAATGGCATCAATGCCGTATAAATAGAAGTAATCTGACCAAGTTTGATCAAAATCGGTTCAGTAGTTCTGGAGATATAAGATGATTTAGAGGACAACTCTGAACACAAACATGTACATGCAAACATTAACATTCGGAAAATTTCCATCTGATTTTTTGGGTTTTTAGGAAAAAATATATACTTTTTACATTCCTTTTCCCAATTAATTATATATAAATTAAAACAAAATCTTTAAAGATATTAAATTCTTATCAGTACAGCCATGTTTTTAAATTTAGAATTTGAGAACTAAATGATAAGTTATAAAAAATTGCATTAGCAATCTTTCTAGAGCTTTAGATTTTCTAATGTTACTCTTTTCCAAAAAATTATCTTTATGTTTACGCAAAGTATGTAAAATTCTTTGAAAAATAATTTACGGTGTTGATTTTTATTCTGATCCTCTGCTGAGAAAATATTATGGTAAAATTAGGACTTATAGAACTCTATTAGATTTAAGTACAGATATTCCTTCTAAATTTTTTCAAAACATAAACTTTTTTTTAAAAAAAAAAGAAGAAAAACATAATTTCAGAATACAACATTCAACTGATATTATCTGACAGCTAATGAAAACATACCTCAAGATTGATGATTGAGATAGTAATCTACACATTACATTACTGAAATGTAAATATTATGTTACAAATAACATAGTATTATTGCAGAAGAAAATAAAATTTTTAGGGAAATACATAAGATAATCATAATTATTATTTTCAAATTTTTTTGAGACATATAGAACATTTTTAAAACCACTGCTTAGAAGATAGTGTAATAAAGTAAGATGTTTTTAAATTATAGAACTAAACAAATAATAGCTGCTATAATGATAGATTATAACAATTAGCAGCAATCTGAACATGTCAAAAAATAAATGAAACAGAGTATGCACTTACCGGATGGCGTCAATTTCTTCTTCCTTTTCTGAGATTCTCTTCTCAGCTTCATGACGGAATTGTGAGTACTCAGCTGAGAGTCTCTGAGCTCGCTGTTCTTCTGCCTTGCGACCCTACAACCAGAAAAAAATAATTAGAAGGTAATAAAAAAATAAAATTATATTTTATCTAACATACAGCAAAGAATTTTCCTTCTTCAAAATAATTACTACTTTCTCAAAAACAAAAACTACTTCTTTGATATAACCTAAAAAAAATGAGTAATTCAATACATGGAAAACATTTTCATTTTTGAGTGTCAAATTCTTTAACATACAACGCATAGTTTTAAAGTTAAAAAAAAACAGAGACTTTTCAAAACTATTTTATTTTTACTTGAAAGCCAGTATCTTAATCTACTTTTCAACATAGCTGCCCTCAATATTAAGGCACTTATCATACCTTACCACAAGCTTTTGTATTTCAATGTCATAAAAGTCTGCTGCCTGTTTAACAGCCACTGCAACATGGCTGTGAGCACAATTTTCAGACTTTAACCGTTCACCAACAATTTTGTAAAGAACACTTCTTGAAACTTGAGGGAATTCCAATGATAATGAAGAAATCGTGAAGCGTCTGTTTTCTTTAATATTTTCATTGACTTTTTGCACAAATCATCAGTGATCACTAAAGGTCGCCCACTATGTTCCTCATCATGAACGTTTGTTCGGCCATCCATGAAAGCTCTAACCCATTTCTGTACCATTCCATCACTCATAATGTTTTGTCCATAGACTTCACAAATCTGACGGTGAATTTCAAACGGTTTTTCGCCTTTAGCACACAGAAAACGTATTTCACAGTCAGCAGGATTTTCAATTGGCAGAGGCATTTTAAATATGCAAAATTAAAAGTAAATACGATAGATTTTGGCCGTAATGGCATCTGTGGCTTGCCAACAGATGTAGGTACACAATGTGCATCTGCAAGACACCAACCACAATGCTGCATCGGCTTGATTTCAAAACGGTACTTACTTTAAAAACACGCCTAGTAGTTTTATTCTTTAAATAATAGTCAAGAAAATTTTAATCTAACCAAACTTTTTTTAAATACTGGTTAGTTAACATTATTTGTATTTAATTATTAAATCCTTTTTTTTGGTCTGCGTCTATCTAAAAATGCACGCTGAAACTTTATCTTTCGGAGTAGAATCATGATCGAGTACTTTACTTGTTACTTTTCTTCTTTTTGTTAAATTTAATAAAAAAACATATATTTTGAGAGAGCTACTGCATGTGGATGTAAACAGACTTTTCTACCTTTGCATGAAATAAGATTTTTCTTTTCTTTTAAAAGTAATTGGTTAAGGAAAATATTTGTTATATATATATGGGTTGTATCATATGTCAGCTCCCCCAGTTATGGCCTTTAACAGTTGGACAGCTCCAAACAAAATACATTTAAATGTTTGTTGGAGTAATTACAAGATTGAAGAAATTAAGGCTGACTAATTATACCAAACAGCAATGTAACTTAATTTAGAGATTTGTGCTGACAATGTGTTGTTTCACAGTTGAATGTACATTCTCTAACAAAACAGAGGCTCTTCAGCAGAATGTTATTTTAAACAAAAAAAAAAGAAAGAAATATAAGGGTGTCTGTAAAATCTTTCCAGATTACAAAAAAACTATTATAGTTCCAGCCATGCAGTTTGTGGCAAAAGAAAGAAAAAATATCAAGTTTTTTTTTTTATGTTGGTTTGCTGCAGGTAGAGTTAGAGTAGAGAGCACTGTGATTTCTACATACCTCTTCCAAATTTACCAGTCGCTTATCTCGTGAACTGGGGATTCTCCAGTCAACAATGCACAAAACTTTAAACAAGAAACTAAGATTGCATGCATATCAAGTTCAGATACTGAAACATCTACAGCCAGATAAATGGCCCTCGTTATGCTGCCTTTTTGCGATCAAGATTTTGCAATGGATTAATAACTACAATGAGTAACTGCAGGGTGTATTTTTCACACGAAGCTCCTTTCCACACCTCAGGGAAAGTAAACAGGCACAATGTGATTGTATGGGGCTCAGAAAATTTGTATTTTACCAGGGAAAGATAAAAGATTCCCTTAAAGTGAATGTGTGGTGTGGTTTGATACACGACAGAATCATTGGTCTCTTCTTTTTCATGAGCAATCAATAACAGTTAACATTTACCTGGATATGCTGCAACACTTTGCTATACTTCAAATGAATGACTTGCAAACTAGGGTGGTTTTCTAGCAGGATGGTGCACTACCACATTGGGGATTACTAGTTTAAGATCTTCTGAATGGATTATTTCATGGAGAATGGATTGGCACAACGGTCCCACTCCTTGGACGCCATGATCACCAGACGTACTCCCTTAGATGTTTCCTCTGAGGTTATGTTAAAGAGTCTATACAACAATCATACCTAATGGACATATTGAGACAGAGAATAACTAAAACTGTGTTATTGAAGAAATGTTGACCAACACACAATGTGAAATTGATTGTCGGTTGGATGTTCTACGAGCAAAAAAAGACGCAAATGTTGAAGTTTATTGACATGGTAAGAAAAATTTGATAATATTTTCTTTCTTTTGCCACAAACCACATGGCTGTAACTGTTAATAGCTTTTTGTAATAAATCTCTGTAATCGTGGAAAGACTATGAATATTCTATAAATAAAAAACAAATGAACAAAATATTAACTAGATTTAGATTGGATTTAATTTAAATGTAATTTTCAAATAATCTTCCAGTATTGTTTATCCCTGCTATGCTTTAACAGACTTACTGTTCTGTAATTTTTATTTAAACATTCATTAACAAATTTATTTATATATGATAACTAATACGAGATCATTAGATCAAATTAAGTAACTTAGTAAAGTGATTATTAAAATTACAGATACATGCAATGTAGATATTTTCAGAATAGTACAAAATTATATACTTTTTTGAAAGCACTTTCAGACATAAGAAGGAAAGAATTTCACATTAGATTATTTAAAAACTTAAAATATTTTATAGTTTCAATACTTTGGGATGGATAATAATTTGGAGATGATCACTAAAACAAGCCAAATTTTTTCTTCAGTCCATTAGCCAAACTGGTGATAGTAGATTAAAAGGCTATGAATTTTCAATGGTATTTAAAAAAATACATTATTCCACAAAAAAAAAATCATTAGAAAGGTGATAAGTAACCAAAGGTACTTTTTAAACTTTTACAGTTCTTCTGGAGACCATAGAGTTGAAGGGTAAAAGCACAGAAACAAATCCTACCAAAAATATTTAATATAACTGGAATCATTTACAACAAAATTACAAAGTAAACAGGAGTGACTAATATAATCGATTGAGGGATAAACAGAAACATCTATTCTTTAAGTACCATTAGTAAGCGTCAGTAGTTTTCCATTGAACAAGATGGGAGATATTTATTGGTTTATTTTTTAAAAGATGCATATGAGATGGGATCACAAAGTTCCTGTACTGTACAAGCTTCCATATTTTTCTGTATGATAAAACTGTATGGAACATTGAAGGTTATTGCTTCCAAGAAGTCAATCAATCTGTCAAGTGATGTCATTCTATATAGATATGATTTTAGTGTCTTATGTTAATATCAGTTTGTAATGATATTCAAACAATGGTATATTTAAATGGTATTAAATGTGCTTACGTAAACTTTTGTGTTGAATAAAAAATTGCTTACCGAGACTTTTAAAATGATTCATCAGGTTTCTAAGTAACATTCTTTAGATCAAAAACATATTTTTGAGAAGCACACATGTTTAGAGGCTGGCAATGGTACAGTTATGGATGGTAATTAATCAGGACAGACAACCATAAGCAAAATGTACATGGAAAATATGAGGAAAAAATTTACATAAGGACATCATTAAACATTTCATGAATTATGTGTCATAATTGAATTAGTTATAAGCCTTCCAAGAAATGTTAATTGAAAACTTCTGCTGTGAAATTTGGCACTTGTTACTCAATCAAAGGCAGTAGTGTTTATATTTGCTGTGAGCTGCAAAAGATGGTTAACAATGATCAGTTTCTGATTATCCTCATTTCGAATCATCATGAGGGAAGAAAGTTGGGTGTTCGGATATGATTCGAAGACAAAACAACATTCATTATAGTAGAAGAGCCTGATATCACCTAAACTAAGAAGGCACAGCAGGTCCTAAGTGTAACAACGTATAGGCTTATTGCATTTTTAATATCAAGGGAATTGATTATTGAGAATTTTTTCTTCTTGGTTTTACAGTGATTTCTGACTAGCAACAATGAACTAAAGTACTTGAGAGTGATGAAAAAGAACAGAAATGTAAAAAAAAAAACTGAAATTGGTTAACAAGGAAGGTCCTCAAAATAATGCAGTTTTTGATAGAAAACTATCTAACAGTGGTCTCACTCTCCCAACCCAGTCCTCCGTAACTTTTGCTGATTCTCCAAAATAAATCTGAAGATGTAAGGGCTCCAAGATTTTAGGACATCATCATATGCGACTCTAAAATAATCACAGGCAGCCTGAGCTTTAGAAATAAGGAAGAAGTGACTACTTTAAGAGAGAAGGTGGCTCTTTTTAAATAAGATAAACTTATACATTTTTATGTTTTTTAAACCTAGGAATTTAATATCTATTCATGTACCAGTCAAAGCCCCAAATTGTATTGCTGTTAGAACAGATGACATCTAATCTATTTAATTGATTAAATCACAAAAAAGATTCACAGTTTACATGAATAAAATAAATGTTAGATAAGAATCACTTACAGCTTCAGCTTCTTTGTAAGCAGCAGACAACTCTTCTCTCTCATTCTCCAAACGGCGGAGTTCAATTTCAAGCTCATGGAGACGACGGTTCAAATCAGCCAATGTGTTACGAGCATCGTGGAGATCATCTATACATTTTACAAATAAATATTTTATTTTAAAACTCTACTTTAAATTTACGTAAGATTATGTAAATTACGATACAATTTTATATTTACTCTCAATTTAAAAAAATCTATTTGTACATGAAAAGTGTATAATTATGTTAATTGATATTAAAATAATATCCTCTTTTATAACAATTATCCAAATGAATCATTATTACCAATTGTTCTCATTAGTTTAATGAGAATCAGTACTTCTTCATTTTGTTATAATAACATCTTTACAACAATTTGATACAACAATACAATTACAATTGATATAACAATACAATTTTATTACAACAATATGATGTTAAAACTTGATCTGCAATTAAAATTATAGCATATACTTCTAAAAAACTTTTTATTCTATCTACTTTTAAACTGGACAGTTAGAAAAATCTGTCCATTCCACTGAGTACCTAAAGTAATTTATTATTCATTAATTTAATTTTTATTTATTTAATATAAAATTAAAATATTTATTTCTAAAGAAACTACCATTAAATAACTGAATGGTACAATATGCATATAATATAAAACCACAAAGAAAAGAATTTTAGGAAATTTAGGTTTTAATTAGATATAAGGGTATTCAATAAAAATAGATGGTTTAAATCTTATGTAACTTTTTTTTAAATTAATTGAATTAATAATATGCTAATTCAGAAGTTTTCATAATAGTATATCTTTATTCAGGTGCTACCTCTAAGTAGTTATATCTTTTGATCAAATGTAACGTCAATGCGAATAAAAATGACAAAAGGCTACAAATCTGAATGAGCTGACTTTTAAACTATTAAATTATTGATGTCTACTACTTTTACTATTACTTGTTAGCTTGTGTAGATTTCTATTAATATTTCTGTATAAATAGTTAATAGAAGAGCTTGTAAACTGATTCTATAAAAGTAAAATATTTGTGTTTGGTCTACTTGAAAAAAATTATTTGATAAATAAAATAACAAACTGATGGCTTTTGCTTAGAATTTCTGCAGCAATGCTGACTGTAATTACTGTTACTGTGAATAAGAGCATATGATAATAATATTACATTTTGTCAGTATGATTAATACTCTACTGCCTAAATATTGGATAAATTTTTGAAGTGAATAAATTTTTTGAATGTTATTAAATACTACTTACGTTGTATTTTATGTACAGCATATTGAATGTATAAATATTACTTTAGTAAGAGAAGTTGTAAATAAAGTTTTGTCAAAAAAAATTCTGTAATAGAATGAAATTTTCAATAGTATATCTAAAAGCTAAAATAAAATCTACAGTTAAAAACTTCTAACTTTTATCTCATAGTTATAGTTAGTTAGTAACTACTTTTTGTAGTAACTTTACTTTTTATTACATT
This sequence comes from Zanna intricata, assembly GCA_010016005.3. Taxonomy (NCBI): domain Eukaryota; kingdom Metazoa; phylum Arthropoda; class Insecta; order Hemiptera; family Fulgoridae; genus Zanna; species Zanna intricata. The sequence goes on from JAAAKQ030059255.1 coordinate 24,599, forward strand.
TTCATAGTAAGAAATAGCTTATGTTTTAAATAAAATCTGATCAAGTATTCAGGTATTCTTTTTTTATTTTTTAATGAAGTGATTCATTACAAAAATTTAGTTTATAAATAAATAAATGATGAGCAAAAATAAAAAAATCTAATTATCAGCACATTCAAGCTAGTGCTCACATGCACAAGGTAATTCAAATGGTTAAACTGGCAGTATGAAATTACATCAGTTTTTATCCATGATGATCAGGAATGAAAATTATTTAAAACCATAAACTTTTGAGATAGACCAAACCAAATTAAAAATATACAACATTTTTAATAACTCAGTTCAAAATGGTTTCAAAAGGTCATTTTTATATTTTAGTTTAGTTTATAATTTTTAATGTAAAAATATATCAATTAAAAAAGATTAAAGCCAGTATAAAAAATACATCCTTTGAGCATTTATAAGTTCTTCTGAATTTTAAAAACATATTAAAATTAAATTCTATTAAATAATTTATCAAAATATTTCAAATTCATTTTACCTGACAATTTCTTGTTCTCACGAGTTAATGCATCCTTCTGTTCACGAGTCTTATCTAATTCATGTGTGACTCGCTGCAATTCAGTCTGTTTGTTGCGCAGATCACGTTGTGATTGATCATACAAAGCTGTTGTTTCATCAAGACGTGTCTTTAGATCAAGATTGACGCGTTCTAATTGCTCAACCCTCTTTTGCAATTCCCTGGCAGTGTTGTTGGCCTATAAATGCAGAAAATTAAATTAAAATTTTATGTAATAAATTTATAATTTTAATAGAAATATTTGAATCGCTCACATTTATAACACTCTTAAATTTTTATTTACTAATAAAGTATTATAAAATAATATCTTCTTCTCATAATATACGAAGGAATAATTACAATTTTAGATGTGATTACAACACAAGTATATTCCAAGAGCTTTTAAGAAAACAGTAGGAACAGAGTAAACTTCACTGATATTTTTTTATCTGTAGAAAAAGTGTGATTGATACAGAAATAAATTCAAAATGATCTCATTAGATCATTGAAATTTATTCTCTTTAATTCTGCTTCTTCATTAGTAGAAAAAAAAAAAAAAACAATCAAATTAACTATAATGTCAGGGTGTAACTGATTTTAACTATGCTTCAGTTAGCTACATTAGATGAAAACAACCTTTATTAAGTTAGATAGACTATTTTTGTAAAACTCATTCATTTTCTTAATTAAACTTTATTTTTTTATTTACATATTTTTTCTAATAATTTGTTTTTTTTATAATAACTAATGTATTGCATATTTTAAAAATAAACATTTATTTTGTTATTATTACTCTTCTTTATACTTTTTTTTTTGTATCAACTTAAAATAATTTTAAGTGCAGAATAAATTAATTTTATCTGATATGTTTATAAAATATATAATTCTCAACAGAGTTCTGTAGCATTATGCAGTCATTGCCAATTAAGTACCATGACACTGACTGAAGTCACTATAACAGAATTTCCTGTAATATTTGCTTTAAAAAATTACTTTTAACCATATTATATGTTAAAAAATTATGGATTTGTAGTTTTTAAATATTATTTAAGAAATACAAAAAAAAAATGTAACCAATCAGCAGAAAGGGTTAACTCAATTCAACAGATAAAAATATTACCTATTTTGTTATCAAGCTTTATTTTTATAAATAAATTAGAGAAAACTTTTTAACACATTAGATTAGAAAACTTCTTATCACATTAGATGGTAACATGTTTAAATTTATATTTCTATATATAAATAAATATAAGATTGCATATAAACGTGTAAACATTATGATTTCTAATGTATATTGGATGTTTTATAAAATTATACTTAAAAATTAATTTCATGTACGTTTTAATAAATTTATTGAAATGAAATATTAAAATACCTTTTCAAGATCAATAATGAGCACTTCTACTTCACTCTGTAGGCGAGACTTTTGCTTTTCAAGGTTGTTAACCTTAACAATTAAAGACTCAATATGTTCTTCCTGTTCATGCAGGCGAGCGGAGTATTTACGTCTGTGAAATTATAACACAACTGTAATTATTATTATTATTTTGATATATAATTTTTTTTTATAATAAGAGTAAAAAGGAATTTCTTAAAAATAATAATCATACACTTTTTCAACATTAATAATATGAAACCCAATTTAGATTAAGAATTATGAAAATGTAGAATCCCTAGAATCACTTGGGCAGCTCTTTATGCTTCGATTAAAATGGTTTTTTCTATTTGTTTGGCATAGCATGAATCCTGCACTTTGTTGTTTTATTTCCAATTGTTCTGAGTTAAATATTATCAAGAAATATTTACTGTTTGGTCATATTTTGTTGATTACCAGTAGTTTACAAATTATAACTTAGTATTCATTTGTGATGAATTTATTAGAGATAAACGATTGATTCTGCTATATAAACATTTACCATAATGATTCAATAAATTAAAAATCAAGGGTTGTTAGTCATTTAGGTAGGCTATACTATTTTGAAGTCAGGTAATAGCATTCTGTTTAATGTTATTTGTTTGTAATTAATCTATATTTTAAGACATGCAGTACAAGGCAGGACAATTTAATCCCTAAAATGCACCTATATAAATACAATTATGGCATTACAGATTAGTGGATTCAAAATGTAAATTAGTGGCTTGTTATTTTCAAAGGATCTCATAAGCCAACTATACAGTGGTTTAGATGGTTCTCATTTCTGGAAGTAGGCATGAAACTCTTTTACTGGTACTTTTCTATCACATTAGACCGGTTATTAGTGATTTCAATTTTAATTTATTTTTATTATATGCAAAGATTTAACCAATTTTTAAATTAATGAAAACAATATTATAATTAATAACCTTAATCTAATAATCTGACATCAATAAAGTAACATTTGTAACAAATAAATAAATTCATATGAACAAACAAGCTCTTTATTTTTAGGGAATAAAAATTGTGAATAAAATTAAATATTTTAGTTTTTATTAGAAAAAATCTCAACTAACAATTTCTTAAGGAAATAAAACAATAAGGTTTATTCTATAATTTAATTACCATACAGCAAAAAGATTAATTTAACTTATACTGAAATTAAACATTCTAATAAAAAAAATTTCAAGCTTTGTTAAAAATGAAACCAAAAACTTAAAATAGAATATTAGTGAATCAATAGGTATTGTTCTACTAATGGAATTCTTCTTTAGAAATAATATTTTGTTCATCATATCAGTCTACATGTTTCACTTCCAGTCTCTAGATTTTCTGTAAGCAGAAAATCTCATTTTCTGACATGAAAATGAGATTCTTCAAGAATAAAGTATATGTGAAATTTTGTTTCATAGTTAGGCAAGCTATTTACAGAAACTCTTAAAATGTTGCAAGGAGTTCAAGTGGAAATATGTGTTATATGAACTGTATGATTGATGTTCACTTGCAAATAATGCATAATTCAGTCGTATCATCAATAGTTATATTTGGCAGTAATACAAAAACTGAGGGAGAGAGGAGAAAAAGAAGCCTGAAGTATAGAAAACGAAACATGGATGCTTGCTGCACCATAACAATGTGCCCATTCATTCTCCTCTCCTGATTTGAGTTTATGGTGAAAGATAACATTACCATACCAATACAATCTTCCATTCACCTGATTTTAAATTTGCAGACTTCCTTCTGTTCTGAAGATGAAAGGTATCCTGAAAGAAGGATGTTCACAGAAAATGGAAGAGATTAAAAAGAATTTTTAATTGGACTTGAAGACTATTCCATGAAATATGTTCTGAAACTCATTTAACAGTGGAATAAATAGCATAAGTGATGTATGTGCTAGCAGTTAGCTAGCACATACAAGTACTGTCGTAAGTAAAGGACAGTACTTCAAATGAGTTAAATCTGATTAAATTGTGTAAAAGTAAAATAAAATAATAAAGTTTCGTTTCTTTGTGAAAAACTGATATAAAACGTTCTTAATGTTAATTATCACTAACGACAAATTGAATAATAATTGAAAAATTACCTGAGTTCTTCAACTTCCTCAGCACGAGCACTGGCCTCAGTTTCATACTTTGACTTCCAAGTTGTAACCTCCCCACTGGCCTTAACAAGTTGTCTCTCAAGATCGAGTCTAGCTTCAGCTTCCTCCTCAAGCTGTACTCTTACTGATTCTAATTCAACTTCTACCTGGTGCAGACTTGCTTCCAACAATGATCTCCTCTGAAAAATAATATTAGACAATATATCATTACTACATAAATAATAAATAACAGTATTAAATATATATTAATTATGATTAAAAAAAAAGTAAATTGTTAAATGATAAAAATACTAATGACAAAAAAAATAAGGTATATGTAACTGAAAAAGAAATAACAAATAATAGCTATAATAAGAAAATAATAATGTTAGGAATTCACTGCTGCTTAGCCTCTAGAAAAACCTATTTAGCAATATTTTCTACATTTATAGAAGAATAACTATTGTAGAATGAATTCATTATGTGAAACTCCTGTTTCAAAACAACTACGTCTACAATTACAGTAGTAGTGTGAAAATGTTTTCAGAGAATGATAATGTAATGTTGGAGTTGTACGATTCGTTGCAATATGACTGGAAATCACAACTGAAATGATAAGATAAAACTATTTAATTTGAATTCAATCTTAAATTCACATCAGCACCATACAGTTTTAAACTTTTGCAGTATGAAATTATAAAAATTATAAATTTATAAAATTTTCTTGAATTTTTGACATTTATTAAAAAATATCAAATTCATAAATTAGCAATAAAGCATACAAAATAAATTCTTAAGGTCTTAAATAACTGTAAAACACAACTGTTGTACTAAAATTATAATGATGTAATGCAACTTTTGTGCTAAAATTTTCTTTTAGAAAAAAGCTGATAATCTGGCACAATATAGCAAAATGGTTGTTTTAAAGTTACTTTTTTTTAAACAGTTACCTTCATGAAAATTTTTTTTAACAATAAACAATTACTCTATTCTTTCAACAATAGAAATATATACATAACTATAAATTACCATATATTATTATGGTTATTGTCATAACCATAAATGGTTTAATATTTATTTATTCCACTCTGATAAGTACAGGCCTAAGCTCAATTTCTTTCCTCTATTTTTTTATATTAAGAAATGAAATGTAAATACATATTTAAAACATAAAAAAACTATAACATCATATCAATAATTTTTTTTAAATAAAAAATTCAATCAAAGATGAAAACATTAATAAATCCAAATTGAAAGAGTTAAAACTCAGAAATAATATTTAACAGGACTTTTAAACATAACAAGCACTTGAAGTCTTGATTTGGAGTTAGTATAGTAATCCTAAATTGGGAATATTCAGATAAAGGATTGTCCATTAGATCATTGAAAACTCAAGAAAGCCACTGAAACCACAAAGCTATTGTAAATAGCTAAAGAAATTTTATCTATTTGAATCTGACAATTTGTTTGTGAATGCTTGGAGTATCTAATGTATAATTGATTGAATTAACTGATATATGACTACAATTTAGATATATCAATAATGAATAACAACAATTAATTATAAATATTGCAATGGAAAATAAAATTATACATTAATTCCAAATAAAATTAACAATTAGTTACCCTTTCATCATCCTCAAGTCGTCGGCGAGCATCTTCCAATTGTCCAGCAAGTTGTGACTTGAGATATGTCGCATTCTCGATGTTAACCTTCAAGTCCTGCACCTCCTTTGTTAACTCGATGTTTTCCTATGTATCACATAAGAAAATTATTTATAAAAACAAAATAAACGCACAAAAAAATAATTTTAACTTTTGTAAAATTAATTTAGTTTTCTTTTTCATTCTGTTTTACAAACATTAGATGAAAAATATGATTATCAACAACTTTTTAACAACATTATTTTTAACAAAAAGTAGTTAAAAAAAAAAATAAAAAAATATGCAAGTCATACTAAATATATGTTACATAAAAAAATATATTTTTAAAATATACTACATGTCTTCAAGAGAAATCAAATGTATATAACTGAACAAAATTGTATATTATAGTGACAAAATGAGACACCACCAATTTAAATAATTAATTAAATGCTAAATATATTTTATATAAAATAATCTGAAGTTGTTCAAGTTTTTTTTTTTCATTTCATTGATGAAATCAAAATAAATAATCCTGTTCCTTTTTTAAACCTTGAAAATTTAGATTACTTTTTCTTTTTTAATTTTGGATGAGAACAGAGAATCAGGAAAATTTTTCTTACAACTACTACAAATACTCGAAAAGTATTCCCATTAAATTTTATCTAGACTGAGGTATAAGTCACAGGTCCCAAAAGTGTCATCACATCCTTCTGTCCCTTTTTTTTAGATTTACTTTTTTTGTTTTGGAGATGAGAGATTTTCTTTACACTAATAGTAAAAATATTTAGTAAAATGCTTTTTTTTTTAAAAATAAAAATCATCATTTTAATGAGAACTAACTCATTCTCTTTATTTTCATAAAAATTTATCACCAACGATCCATATACCAGAGTTACCATATCAAATTTCATGATTATTTATTCACCAGTTTTAAAAATATTGAGTAAAATAGACTACAGCTGATACATTCAAAGATTTTCTTTTATTAATTTTTCAACTAGATTTCAAAATACAGTATAACCCTGCTATAAACATGTCCATCTAGAGACAACTCTTGTACTCGCATAATAGGCTACTGTTATTTTGAAGATAAAAAAAATGGCAGTTGAGTAATACTAACAGAATTAAAATATTACCAAATGTTACAATTGACAAAGAGAATATAGAGAATTATAGGGTAAAATAAAATGTAGAAAAATAAAAGTAATATTGAGCATGTATTGGACTTTGGACAATACCTACATTTTTTAGGTGGATTACATTTTTACTATTTTTTTTTCTCACAACAGAAAAGTACAGTGACTTTTAAGCACTTTATCTTACAGCCTGATTGAATATACAGTACTGTAGAAACTGATCTGGATTCAAATTATCATAAATATTGAATTTACAGTATTAAAATACTGTACATTTTAAATTTACATAAGAGTAATGAATATACTACTTTATTATAACACAGTACTATATTAACACAAGACATCTGTAGATAAGGGAGAAGGAAAATATAAATTTATATTGATATTTTGTGTTTATGCCCTCCTATTTCTACAGTAAAGCTATGTGAAATTTCACAGAGCTAAATGTATTAGTATATTTATTTATTTATTCTTTTTAATTTATTATCAAATATGTATATGTAATTAAAATGTTTCTACTCAGATATATGTATTAATAGTAGAACATTTATTTTCAATAAATGTTCTTTTTCTGGGGGAACATAAAAGAAAATGAAGGATTGTGGGACCTTTTCCACTACAGGAGTGTACGACCATGGTGGATGTAGGACGATTACTGGTGAGTAAGGCGGATATGGACTGTCTGTCCAGATCCGCCTTACTCACCAGATTTAGCACCATATGACTTTTGGCTCTTCCCAAAAATAAAAAATGTGCTAAAAGGGAAACATTTTGACACCATTCCTGACATTGAGAAAGCCACAACAGAGCAGCTGAAAGCCAATCCAAAAGAAGCTTTCTAGAAATGCTTCCATTCGTGGATTCAACATTGGGATAAGTGTACTGCTAGCCAAGGACAGTACTTTGAAGGAGATTAATTCATATTTAAGGTAACTTTTTTACTTTGTTCTCTATAACATAATTCATCATATTTTTTTATCACACCTTATATATATATATATATATATATATATGCATTCATGTAAGTGCAAACATCAATTTTCACTATTATTTAGAAAAAAAATAATTTTTTTAAATATTAATCTGAATATTAGAATATTAAATTATATTTGATAAATGAAATACATTAGGCAAAGTCAAATAAACTATATAATTTCATCTATAAAAAACCTATTGAATTTTTCTTAGCCTGTTACAAATATGATTATAAGTATTTCATATATGAGGTGCTACCCAAAAGTCCAGGAAATTTGAATTTTGCACGCGAACCATTGCTGGTACAACCTGTTGCCACTAGATGTGGCTAACAGTACTCTTTGTGAATCAGTTTTCCAACAGCTCTGATGGTGAGAAGCTGCATTATTGACTTTCATGCGGTTATGTAACATTGTGTTTTACTGCTTCGGCGAAGTTCTAAATGGCAGATTTTAAAGAGTAAAGAACCTGGTCAAATTTTGCTTCATGTTTAGAAAAACTGGTGTAGAAACCTCATCGCATACTTGTGGAAGCATTTGATGACAATGCTATGAGTAAAAGTAAAACTTTTTTGTGATACAAATGATTCAAAGATGGATGAATGACAGTCGTTGACAATGAGCGTTCAGGAAGACCATCAACAAGCGCAACACCAGAAAACATAACGAAAGTGCGAGAGGCTATTGTTGCAGATCGCAGACAAACAATCCATGATGTTTGTGCAATCATACAAATGTCATATGGGTCCGTGAAATGCATCTTGTCGGACAATTTAAACATGAGGTGAATTGCTGCAAAATTCATACCGAGATTGTTGAACAGCGACCAGAAACAAAATCGCTTTCTTGGCTTCCAAAAAGACGGTAGTGATACCCCACTCACCCTATTCGCCTGACCTTGCCTCGGGCGACTTTTTTCTCTTTCCCAAAATAAAATTTTAATTGAAAGGGCCGTTTTTTTAACACAATTGAGGAGATTCAGGAAGTAACGCAGAACATGCTTCGAACACTTACACCTGCAGATTTCCAGGGAATCATGGGAAAAATGCTGGGATCGCTGTACCAATGCCTTAGGGGACTACTTTGAAGGAGACAGTAGAAATTAAAAGTTATGGTTAACTATTTTATTTTTATGGTAAAATTTCCTGAACTTTTGAGTAGCACCTCATATACCGCACCTGTTCATAGTGTTTACCAATATTTTTATCAACACAAAGAAAGTGTCTTAAAAATACAGTGTGTTCAACACAAAGAAAGTTCTATTCAAAACAAAGAAAGAAAATATATTTTAAACTTTGGTTTTTTCTAGCTATATGATAATTGGTGATAATCAACTAATTTGTGAGGAACGTCAGGTACCACTGATGGTCAAACACTTTCTGGAAGAATGCATCATATATAGATGTCTGTGTTGTCAATTTAAAATAGAGGTGGGAATAAAGAAGGTCTTGTGAAAGGATGACTTCCCTGTCAGAGCCTTGCTACCATTTCTTTCTGCTGCAGATCTCTTCTACAGTATCTGAATTTAATTTTGAACGGCATCCCTTCCAGATATTTTTGTGTCCAAAGAAAAAAGTTATTTATTTATTGTTTTTTGTCTCTTTTGTGCTGACTGGGATCTTTTAATGCGATTAGTGTATAATCTTTTGATTGTGGTTTTATTTTAAGAATTGTCAAGGGCTAATTATAACCTTAGTAGTTGATGTCCGATAAATACAAAAAAAAGAAGAAAAAAGTAATTTCTAAAATATATTAAAAAAAATAGTATTTAACTAAGAATATGTCAAAATAGTATTAATTATTTAAAGTACATCGAACTTTACTAAGTAATACAGATTTAAAATTAATATCCACCCATAGTAAACTATTCTGAATTTGTATCAATGATTAAGGTGTAAATTTTAGCATATACTACTGGTTTAACCATTTTTTTTTTTTTTTTACAAATAGTAATGTATATAAAAAAAGATACTTAATTAAATGTATATAAAATGCATACCTGAGAGAGACGGGTCTTGTGTGATGTGATATCAATAACAGTTCTGTTCAACTCTTCAATACGAATGTTTAATTCATGGATAGTCACTTCAAGCTTCTCAACTGTCTTAACACTGACCAACTATAACAGATAAATAAAAATATTTTAAGAATAGTTTTAATATAATTAAAGAAAAATATATTATCAGTTTTAATATTTTATGATAGATCACCAACTAATAAAAAATGCAACCAATGTCATAAAAATGATAATTTAAGTTTCTAATCAACATATCATAATTGTTAACATTTACAGGAACCAAGCTGCAACAGTAATAATAGAAGAACATACAAAAGAAGCTGTAATAAAAAAGGGAGTACAACATCTTTACATAGAACTAGCAGTTAATGAAGTTAAAGAACAATTTAGCACCGGAGTAACGGTGCAAGGTGAAAAGATA
>JAAAKQ030059256.1:0-11198 GCA_010016005.3 Zanna intricata
GTGGTTAATTGAAACCCAACCACCAAAGAACACCGGTATCCACGATCTAGTATTCAAATCCGCATAAAAATTTTTATGTTTACTAGGATTTGAACCTTAGAACTCTCGACTTCGAAATCAGCTAATTTGCGATGTCGCGTTAATCACTAGACCAACCCGGTGGGTTACTTATTTACTACCTAGCACATTGTTTCTCCCTTGCTTGGCTAAAATCAACTCCCCTAAATTTATACGAACGAACGTTTCACTTCAGTTTATGGATCTCAGACTTTTTCAATGCCCATCCAAAAGTGCGCGGCGCGTCTAAAGAGGTTTTCACTTAAAAAAAAATTGTGATAAAAATACAGTTTTAAAGAATTGTTAATGTTAAAATCTAACAGATTAAGGTTAATATTTTAACCATTGTCTCTTTTTCTGGAGACATCAGCAATTTCATATATTTGATTCATCAATAATTTTTATCTAATATTTGTCTGGTTTAATGTTTATTCTGTATTTTATTAGTTATGTGCTACGTTTTTAACATAATTACGATAGTTTACATCCTCAGCTATCTGTTTTGTAAATTTTTATAATTTTTTCGTGTAAAGTTTTTACCTCTGTATATTCTCTTATTACCAATATAAATTTTAGTGGATAACACGTAAATTTAGTTTTATTTTAAAACAATTTTTTTCAATATTGTAATCCTTTCTTACTCGTTTAAGGTCCTTTCATTTCCTATTTTATCAACCCACCTACTTATCAACGTCCACTGGAAATACCATATTTCAAAGACTTCTCATTTTTTTTCTGTTCTTCTTACTTATTTACTATCATACAGCACTGTTTTACTGCATGGATATATTTTAAAGATATATTTCCCAAATCCTGATACCAGATGATCTCATTTCTTCGTAACAGTAATCTTAGCAAGTCTGCTTTTGTTATCTTCTTTAACTCTTCCATCCATTATAACTTTATTCACAAAGTAACAAACATTTTACCGTTTCCAAGGTATTAAATTCTAAATTCTCCTTTATTGGTATTTGTAATCTTTTGGATTTCTATTCTGTAAACTTAGCTTCTCATTACTTCCTCTCTGTCACATTCAGTTCCGTTTTTCAGTAAACTGAATGTCATAATTACCAATAAATTCACACGTGTACCCCATTCAAACTTCATAATAAAACAGTAAGTGAAAAGAAAAAACAAATAAAACAATGACATTATGATAGGAAATAATACAAAAAATACATTTAAAAAAGTTTACATTCACCGATATGAATTTAAAAGGATAATTTTAGCTTTAAAAGGATACGTATTAACTGAGTTATATTCTTATATAACGATTTAATAAAGGAATTGCTCACACAAACGATGCGTGAAGAAAACCATTTTTTACATACATTTCATACAAAAAAAAAAATTATCAGATTCTTATAAATAATGATAAAAAATAAATTACTGACAACACTAACCTGTTTAGATTTTTTTACGTAGATTAAAACATGAATACCACAACATTGTACATGAATCATTTATCACAATAAATGGCATAAAACAAAAAAACATGATAATAATGGACAATATAAATAAAATTCTATGATTAAGTGTTACTATAAGATAAATATAATTATGTTTATAATTGCATATAAATGTAACTATCAGGTAGGGTACTTGTTATTGTTGTTCTATTCAGCGGTATATACAAGTAGTCATGTCATTAATACAGTACTATGTTATATTATATTATTGTACTGAATGTTGTTTTACTGTTGTTAAGTCGCGGCATTGTATTATTGGTCGCAGTTTTAACCGCAGTGCCCCCATGTATACGTTCAGTTTACCACGGTTGGTCGGAATAGGGCTAACAGAGCATCATCGATTCCACCAACGCCGCCGCCGCCACCGGTACATTGGTACTCGAATAGATAGCGCCGTTTTTATTGCACGATAGGACACCGATATCGCGCGAACCTGTTATGTTACCATATTCATGCGATATGCTAATTAATGCAATGATTACACTTATCTCTGTATACAACACAATAATATTACTCTGTGACCGGTTGACCTTTCACTATTGTACGCACTACACTATAACACTGTACTTACAATGCGCGGAGATAGCAACCCGAGACCGTCTTCACAACCTCACGGTCATCTACAATAACAGTATATTACACAACCACATTTATGTTAATATATTTTTTCATACATTACTATGTCACTAACTTCGATTTAAAATTTTATCCTATAATTTTTTTAAAAATGTTTAAAAAAATATCTTGAAAACAAGTGGCTAAAATTATAGTTCTTTTATTTAAAAAATAATTCTAAATAAATCTTTAAAAACTTATTTTCGTATATACATCTCGTGTTTTAAAAAATTTAATAATTTCTTTTTCGTTAATAATTTTACTGGTTGCATATAAATTATTTATTAGTAATTCTCCTTATTGCTAATATTTTTATGTCAACATATTTTTTTTTACACCATTTAAAGTACTTAGATAACATTTTTATACCTTCAGATCTTAGTATTTTTTTATAGTTTGTATCCTGAAAACATTTTTATAATACTAAATTGATTAAATCTAAAACTTTTACTCAATGGCTTCTCCAAATAGTTTTTTCTCTTCAGAAAATTCTGCCACAAATCTCCCTTTTGTAATAATTTTAAAAGTCTTCAACATATCCTTTTTTTTCAACACTCAAAAGAAATTTTAAAAAATTTTAATTTCTTCTTGTAACACTAAATTTCAAATGTTTCTAACTTTTCCCTTCAACTTTATTTATTGTTTATATTAATCATAATAAATCTGTACAACTAATTAAAAAATTAGATAAACAAGCTGCTAAAACGGGACTAAAAATTGCGATTGAGAAATCAAAAATGTTGACTAATGATAAAACTGCCCAAATTTTCTTAGTATTAAAAAAAAAATAGAGAATTGATAATTGTAGAATTGTAGAATGTAAAAGTTATAAGGAAACATTGCGATTGGAATATCTTAAGTAGAAAATACAGGATGTAAAATTAAAAATTCAGAATTGTTAATATTTTAAAATACGTATAGAAGAGATAGGTGAAAAAAATATCACAAAACCAAACAAATAATTGATCATAAGAATAAATTTAAAATTAGAAAGAGAAATATACTTGCAAAGTCTTTTTTAAATTTCATGTTTTTGAAGTCGGCAAAACTCAAAAAAGAATAAACTAAAGACAATTTATTAAACCTTAATATTTTCGCTAAGTCCGAAACATCAAAATTTAAAATTCCGTTTAAGAAGTACTACTATTATTACTATAATTCCATTTAAAAAGTACTATTATTATTACTTATTTCAACCTATTATTACATTTTTTGCGAATTTACTCGTTTCCGTTTAAAACTTATTCCACCTTTTTAAAAATTAGAACTGTTTCGTTTTATTATTATTATTTAAAATATGAATATTTTTATAAAAAAAGCCGCTTGCAAAAAAACCAAATTAAAAAAACAATTACGTCCTAATAAAATTAAGAAAAGGAATTCAGAGAAAATTTTTAAAACGATTATCACCGAGTATAAGCTTAGGTTCTACGGAATAAGGAATATTTTCCTTTTATTAATTTTAGATTTATACAGTTCCTTCATATAAAATAATAATACATTATGACCTCGCTATAATGCGTCTCAAATTAATGCGGATAGAAGGATTTCTCCTAAAAAAAAATAAACAGAACTGTTATCAGGTACAAAAAAAAATTTCTAATTTTACATTTCTTATTTTTTAATATTTCTTATTTTAAAAATAATTTCTTATTTTTTTTTATTTTTATAGAAATGCACTTCTAGTAGGAAGAAAGCAGAAGAAAGTATTGGGAAAAAAGCAGGCCTATGGTCAGCCGTAGTAATGTAATATGGTTTATATTTCATTACATATGATTTTTTAAAAATATTTTTGCTAATTGTAACTAAATAATATTCTTGAATTAAGCACATTAACAAAAAAAAAATTTTACTATGAAACGCTTCAAAATTCTTAACATTTTTAGCTGTTTCTTGAGTTGTAATTTTTTAATACAATGTTTATTTTATCCCTAAAACACAAATATAATTTTAGATAAATCTTTCGTATCAAGAAGTAGAAACAGTTCGAACGAATTCGTGCGCTGTGCGCACCTGGCTGGCGCACCCCGTGGGCTGCTCTGCGCCAATATAGTTAAAATAAAAATGTGAGCATATACATTAAACAAACAACCCACGCACCATCCGTTTTATGGGAAAAAATAAAATTTAGTAATAAATTGACTAGAATAAATAGATGCATTTACTAATACATTTAATTTTGTAAATTACACGTAGCTGTACTGTATAACAAGGAAGACAAAAACATAAAGTAACCATATTAAAAATTTATGCTGATTTAATTGTTTCCCTTATCTTATGATCTGCAGTAATATGTTCTAATAAAGTAATACTGTATATTACATTTCGTTATTTTGAATTTAAATCTACAGTACTGTATTCTCAATAAGACTATAAGGGAAAGTGCTTAAAAGACTCTAGAATTACCGTATTTGCCAGCGTCCATGGCGCAAGCGGTAGCGTCTCGGCCTTTCATCCGGAGGTTCCGGATTCGAATCCAGTCAGGCATGGCATGTCATACATATCATCCTCTGAAGTAATATCTGACGGTGGTCCCGGAGGTTAAAAAAAAATTACGGTAGTTAACAGTTCTGAAAAAGAATGTAAAAATTAAATCCAGCAATAAAAATGTAAGTACTACACAATACATATTCAGTAGCCTACTACTGTATTTTATTTTTCTATATTTCATTTTATTCCTAAATATATTCTCATTTTTAACTGTAAAATTCGGTAATATTTTAATTGTTCTACAATATTAAGTCAATTTGTAAATTTTTTTTTGTTTATCACTAAATAAACGTTATTTCATATATATGAAATAACGCCGCGGTGAGTCTGTAACACGGATATAACAGCTGTCTCCGGATGGTTGCATTATAGTGGAGGTCTTACTATAATATTATTTTCATATCTATTCTCAAATTGTTTTATATTTTTAAAATCATCTGTATAGACCATGTAATTTTTCATTTATAAATCTTCTGCTCAGTATATATGAAAAATCTACTACGCGACTGCTAGAGAAATTTACCAACTAAAAGATAATCATCAAAGGCAGGCAAACTGATATAAAGTATGCTTTAAAAAACATAAAAAATATTACATAAAATCAAATTGAAAACAATGAATTTTTGAAAGAAATTAAATAAATAAATAAATTAGATTTGTTCATTAGAGTACAGTACAAGTTATAGTTACACTTTTTTTTTGTAGGTATGTACATGTGTCAAAGCACTGTCTTTATTTTTCAACGAAGAATTTTTTTTAAATGAGCAAAGAAGTTTTAGTTAAGAAAAAAAATTAATCAAACGTTCTTTCTTTATGTAAGAAAGATAGAATCTATAGTATAAACAATGTAAATTCGTAACGATGTATTCAAACATTATTTATGTAACAAATGGGTTGCGGTGACACAAAAAAATATAAGAAAACTGGTTTAAAATTTTACTACCAGAAGAAAAAAATTCTAGCGATAATAGCATTTAACTACGTTTCCTGTCCGAAACTATTTAAAATATTTCTCTGATCAGTCTAAATTTTTCACTAAAAATACTTTGAGATTCGGTAATTTTTAAAACCGTTCTGGAAGTTATTCAACGTTACAATTTGTTGAACATTTTTTTAATAAATAAACCAAAATATATTATACGAATTTTTTAGTATTCTACATCAAAATTAATGATTATCATTATTCAGTTTAAATGGTCTAAAAAGAAAATTTCAATTGCTTAGTTAAACTATACATAAAAAATTTAATCTCAATAAACTACGCGGATGAGTGCTGTTATACTTATAACATACTTTCAACAGAAGACTTACAGATCTCAGAAATTCTCAGTTGTACAAAATTATGTTTAACCTACCGAAAAATAAATTACCTCATCATTTACAGAAGTGCTGCGGTTCTAAAATATTTGAATACATAAAAAAGTAAATTAATATCATGCATTTAATATATTTAAAAAATAAAATTACAAGACTGAACTGTCAATTATATTTTAAAAAATGGTTGAAATTTGTATGTGTGTTTTTTAAAGATGTTATTTTATAGAAGCATGTGATTTAATTTATCATTGATGAAAATTTTGGAAAAAAGTTTTGCAAAAAGGTGGGGAAGCTCGCTTAAAAATTTATTTGATTAAAATTGATCTTAATACATAGTATGTTTTGTCCATGATAGTTATCAATGATACAGAATTAAATATTTAAATTTTTGCCACGATAAACCGAATTTTATATTTAATTTTTTGTTTTTTTTGTTTTTTTACTAAGCTATTTCAAAATGTTTTCAGCCACTTGTACTGAATGTTATGAGAGTTATATAGATACAAAGAGATCATACTTTAATACAATTATAAAATATATAAACATACAAAATCATAAATTAATGGCTTACTGAATGAATAATTGCGATTAAAATAAAATATTTTGACCGTAATCTAAATATGTATCTGTCTAGTTGCATGCAGTATCATCAGCTAATACCAATGTGACAACAGTAATAAAAATGTTGTATTATAAGATGCGGTTCAGTTTATTGTTGCAAAAATTTATATTTTATATCATGATATATAAAATCCCTAATGAATATTAGGCATGATAGAAAGCTAATGAAATCAAGCGGCGGCTCCAACGGTGGGAGCGTAGAGGTTCGTGCTTTTTTCCTTTACCACCTAAGGAGTCCAACTTCTTTAAACAAAGATGACATGAAACCATTAATTTTCAGAAGAAATTAATTAATTATTGTTTCCTCATATCCTCATATAATTTTCTTTTATGATCGCAATAAAATTTGGATCTATAATATTTAATTAATTACCAAATGAATATTTATGTATTTTGTGGATCTAACCATTCTTTAAATATTTTATTAAATAAAAACTAAGGTTTTAAGTTATTAAAAAAAAGAACAATCAAAGTTATGAAAAATTAAAATATTATGCATCATAATACGATACGAAAGATTGCACCTAGTGTTGTCATACTTCGATTCAGATATTCCTCTTTTAAGAGTTATTTGTGCAAATATTTGTTAAAATAGTTTAGTAATAACAGTACGAGAAACAACAGAACGTGTAATTTTTCATGAGAGGAAGCGAGATCACTTATTAAAAAGAATTACCATATGATATAACTTGGAATAAAATGAAATGCGATTTTATGACTCTCAATGAATTATTTTAAGTAGAATTATATTTAATTTAATTATATAATATAATTTCTATTATTAATTGTACGTCATAAATTTATTCTCAACTTTTAAAAGTAAAACAATATGTTATAGTAATACATTAACCGTTCGAAAACTTAAAATTACATTATATACGTCATTTATGGTAACAAAAAGAAATAAAATAAACAAAAATTATTAACTGCAGAAAAAAAACAAAGGAGAATAATTACATCGTAGTTAAACATTTAATATATTTAATATGTGGTACGGTAAACGTTTTGTTATAACCTTGACAAAAGTAATAATCATTATATAAATGATAACCAAGACCGACCTGTTAGGTTTTTAAAAAAAATAACAGGTAATAATTGAAGGTTAGAGTATGTTTGGAAATCCGTTGGAGTTTAAAGGCTACTATTATTATTGCTATTACTACTACCGCCTCTAAACGATGGGATCTGGAATTATAATACATTTGAAGTTTTCTTCTTATCTAGAATTTTTTTCCTTGGGCTTGTCACATATATCATTGGAATGTTAAAACTTTTTAGCAGTTTTACAACTTCTATATCTTATTCAAACTAAATATTAAGACGTTCTTTCTTTCTATAATGCTCATATTAGATTATCTACTTAATTAAAGAAAAAATTTCGTAGTTAAAATTCAGAATTCCTATTTTTACATAAAACGTGTACCTACTAAGTTTGTAAATTAAATAAATAATTATTAAGAATAAAAAAAGTTTAGAATGAAAATTACTTTTTTTTTATTTATGTTCATCATCACAAGCAAAATATAAAAACAATTATGTAGTTTAATAAATACCAATCGAAGAACTCAGTTTGACGAGAGTTGTGATCTTGTTCTACCATTCGCATTTATCACCTTCTTTCTAATAGAGTCGGTAAATATCTTCTGTACGAAAATATTATTTTGAGCAAGATCCATAAACCTTTAGAACAACATTAATTTTTTTTAATAATTTTTTTAAACTGAAAAAAAAGGAAAATAACGATTAGAATATCGTAATATTTTTTTTGTTTTTTTTAATTATAGGACTAAGAAAAAAACCATTTAACAGATGAGCCTCTTAAGAATATAATATTTCTTTCATTTTTCAGAACCAGAAAGTATTTTGAAAAAGTTCCGTACGAATATAATATTATTTCACATTTTGTTAAGTGAAGGAGATAAAGAGTTAAAGACCTATGTGCAACCTAAACCTATTGGGTAACATATTTTTTTTATTGTTTTACGAAAGTGTTTTTAAAAAACAATTCAAATATAACAGTAATTTAATTTATTAATTAAAAAAGGCTTCTAATTTAGTAATCTTTTGAGAAAGTAGAGATGGAATTTTTCCTAGTTTGTTATTTATTTTTTCATATTTTTTGAAAATTTTCATAATTCATCTATAAGAAAAGTACAATTTTACCAAAAAAAGTTTAAATATTTCAATGTTTTTTGTCGGAGAGGCTATCGAGTTACAGCTTTTTAGAGGAAAAGGTCTTTAAAACACTTGAAATCTATATTTACAACTTATTTTTTTCTACAGCTTAGATACATTTTGCAAAAGAAAGGTTGAAATATAGCACAACATTATGGTCAAATCATAATCTATCACAATATTTGATTACATCATATATGTAAAATCAAACGATATTAATAATATTCGTCTAATATAGTTCAAAGGTATTATTTAATTGACAATTAACGGTATTTAAACATTTGAATGGTTACTTATTTTTTAGTTATTATGAACCATTTTTCTTCGAGTCCATTCGATTTTGGAAATGGTTTCGAGCGAATCCTATTTTCCAAAATGTTTCAGTAACTGTGTTTTATACTCGTATATATATATTTACTAAGCTTTAAGATAATTAATACGTTTTCAGTAACACCAATCACTCCCAATATTTTTATTGGAGGAATAAGAGGAAAAATAGTTTTTGCAAACATTTAAAAAAATTATAGCTTTTTATAAAAAAAAAAAAAAAAAAAAAAAAAAAAAAAATTAAGATAATATTTTCCAAAATTTATAAAATGTAGTTTAATTTGATTTCTTTTTACACGACTACCCAACAAAAAGAAGTGTATTGTACGAGTATTTAGGGTGGGTTTATGTATGTATTTTTGTTCCACCATAGAAGCTCAGCAGTTAAACAGATTGTCACTAGCACATTAAGGAGCAATGATTGTCAGCAATGTTTAGTACAAGGAAGTGTTGTAATCGCGAAAAATTTCGGTTTTCAGATTTCAACGGAAATATCCATTTTGACCATCCCTGAATCCATTCTGATTAGTTGCAGGCGTAACGTCTGTACGTACATAAGTATGTCACATAATTAAAAAACGATTAGCCATAGAATTTTTAATTTAGAATTATCATATAATCTAATTGTGCACCTCCTATATTGACTGAAATCGACTAAACTAAAAGCGTCCAAAAAATCCCAAAATCCCAAAAAATGTTTATTTTGGAGTTTTTCTTTACTGCAGTAATAAGACCCTCATTGACAGATTTTCAATGATTTATAAGTAGTAATTATTTTCATTGGTTCCAGAGTTTTAGCCAAATAAAATTTTAATTAATGAAATGTTTGGATCTTACAAGGGTACATCGGTTCGAATCAGACTTCATCTCCTTTTTTCTTTTTTTAAATTTATTATTTTTTAATTTAAATATATTGATTTATTAATAATTAACCCGTGGTTGTAAAAAAAGTTTTAGATAAATAATAATTCAATAAATACATTAAAAAAAAGCATGACAAAAAATCAAAATTATTAGTAAGATAAAATTTTTCGGACTTTTAAAAATGTATATATGTAATTTAATAGGCATTATTACATAAATTTATATGTAATAGATTTGGTGAAATATCTGATTAATTAATATTAATTGAAAATAATAATTTAGAATTGTATTAGTTTTGCATTTTCTTATAAGGAAATCATGTGATGTAGAGATCTTTTTTTGTGGAGTTAGTTTTTAATATTTATTACTTGTTCGAGCTATATTTTCGCAATTATGTATTAAGTTTGATTACTGTTTATGTTAGGTTTATTTTAAAACCCATTCCTTTACTTAAGACAACAATTGACCAATTTACAGGAAAAAATATCAAGAAGATGCATTTTTTCTAAAATCATTGATACATTAACTCACAAAAATAAAGAAATGAACGTAATCAAGGATTAAAAAAAATTAAGAATGATTAAAAGAATCAAGGATTAACTAACTTATAAATAGGGAGAATAAGTTTAAAAAAATAAATTTAAAAACAAACGAAAGATTTAGAACATAATGTACTGATTTGTAATTATAGAATAATTGTTTGTTAATTTAGAAGAGAAAAACAGTTGTTTCTAATAAAATATATGTATGGAAGTTTATAAATGTAAAACAATTTTGTAGTAAAGAAATATAAAAAAATGTAATATTACGTTACATCAGAACTTCAGAACTGTAGCATTCTTTTTATGAAAATTTATAAATTTTAAAAGTTAAACATTTTAAAATATTATGTAATAATATGAAATAAATCATTGATAACAGATAGAAAAAGATAAAGTAATTGCAATGCCCTGATTAATCATGGAATATATACAAAGCAGACTATTAATTAAGTTTTAATTTACGTTTTATAATTTTTTTTTTTTTGATGATTTATTCACTATATAAGCTGCGTGGGTTGTGCATGGGAATATGAAATTGAAATTTTATAGCTATGAAAAACGCCATGCCTTGATTCGAACCCGGGATCTCCAAATTAAAAGCCTTGACGCTATAACTCCGCCACAGAAATCGGCCGTGATTTTGTGGGGGGGGGGCAAAAATGGAGGTAATAAAAGGAAAATAATTCTTCACATAAAAATTTTAACAATTGTTTTTCTCTTG
>JAAAKQ030059267.1:0-15896 GCA_010016005.3 Zanna intricata
TCAGTTCCTCCCGTTAAATAACACGTCACCGAAATTCTGGAAACCCAAATTTAGCCGTAAATGTTATGGTTTCTTATGTTTTTTAGCCTGAAAAGTTCAATTAAATTAGTCCCAACACTGTATTCTTTGCGGCTTTTGAGAAATATGGTAAAAATCGAAGACGAAAATTGCACTTTTCTCGGCAATTTTCTAGTTTTTCTAAAACGTTTTCAGGCATATTTTTATTGGAAACTTTTTCTTATTTTTAGATATAGAATCCGTTTTCGAGAGATTGCCGTGCAGTTTTGATACACTCTGTATATATATATATATATATATATATATATATATTAAGAGATGAGTTAGATATTTTTTAATAGTTAATTAATTTATCCTATACGCTAAAGAAAATATCACTAAACCCTAAATGATGTGATGTAGCAGATATTTGTAACGTATGAAAAAAGTCAGGATTCGAAGCCGAAATTTTATAGATAAATCCAATAACGATTGTTGAATTTAGGAATTTATTTAATAATTATATGAAATAACAAAGATTTGTAATTAATATATTTGATTCATTTATTATTATTATAATATTATATGTCTACATTGTTGTGACAGTTTTTAAATTTTAACTTTATCTTCACCGGAACTACTGAATGTTTTCTCGAATTCCGATAAAGCTCTTTGATAAATAATCTGTTGTGAACAGCATATGACTTCCTTGTACGCCTGTTAAATTTCATATAAACATTTTTTTTTTTTTTTTTTTTTTTTTTAATATTAAACTACATAAAATTTTATTTTATTAATTACTTTTGATATTTTTCATCTTTTTTTATTGTTATTAATTGAATTATTATTTATCGTAAATTTTTTTTGAAGTGAAACCTTTTTTTGGCGCGTTGTGCCGGACACTTTTGTGATAGACTTTTGCATGTAGAGAAAATAGCTGACTCGTTATCAAAAATCGTCATGAGACACTGAGCATATGTATAGGAAGGAAAGACATGGAGCGAGAATTTACCGGTATATATATATATATATATATATGTGTGTGTACAATATAAGAGAAAACATCGATGATCCGTCGGTGATTTCCGATACACTTCTCTCTCTCACTCTCTCCCTCCCTCCCTCCCACCAACTCTCTCTCCCTCTCTCCCTCTCCCCTCACTTCCTCAAACTCTCTCTCTGTCTCTCTATCTCTCTCCCTCTCTCTCTCTCTCTCTCTCTCTCCCACTCTCTCACTCTCACTCCCCCTCCCCCCTCCGCACCCCCCAAAATCACTTCTCTCTTTCTGTATACTTACGCATATGCGCATATACGTTTACATAAATATACAGTAAAGAAAGATGTTGATTCCGCTTCTCTTTCTTCCTATTGCTCTTTTTCTTTCTTTCTGTATACCAGTACGCACATAGGTGTATACATTAATGTAGTATAGAAAGACTATTGTAGTTATCTGTAGCACGTTGGTTTGTAGGTATGGTTGTGTATACTGATAAGTATTGAAGTGTTTGTTAAGTTGTTTTTATGAAATTATTTTAAAATAACTGTTTAAATTCATTGTAAAAATAACATAGCAAATTTACAAGCAAAGAATTTTGCAAAGATATTTGGATAGATTTCATTCAAGAGTATTTATTTCATATTTTCGTTATAGTAAACCAATTGTTTCATTTTTAGAAAAATCTGATAATACAAATAATATAAACATTACAGAAATAGAATAATAATATAATGTAATAATATATTTTAAAATATATTATAATTCATTATTCAAATGTAAATGTTTTCTAATATTTATTTAATAAAGAAATGCAATTTAATTTTTATTATTAAATTATTTAATTAACTATTACACTATATTACAATGTGAGGCTAATAATTATTAATAAATCAATATATTAAAAAAAAAAATTAAAAAAAAGGAGATAAAATCTCATTAGATTCCGATGTGCCTTCCTCTTGTAAATTCCAAATATGTTTTGAATTGAAATTTTATTTGGCTATAATTCTGAAACCAATGAAAATACCAATGAAAAAGTACCACTTATGATGTATCGTTAAAAAGCTCTCAATGAGGGCTTATTACTGCAGTTAAAAAAAAAAGTAAAAAATCCTCATCTTTTTGAGGACTTTTGATTTTTTTTTTTTGGTTACTTTTGGTGTAGTCTATTGCAATCAAAAGGGGAAGTATACAATTAGATGATACAACTGTCCTAAAACCAAAATTGCAACATTCCTACGGCTAATCATTTTTGAGTTATGAAAAATACATACGTACGTTCGTACAAGCATCACGTATTTAAAGTTTTTAATTAATTTAAATATATCGATATATTAACTTCTGATTATAAAATAAAATTTATTATAAATAATAATTCATTAATAACAATAAAAAAAATATCAGATGTTAATAATGAAGTAAAATTTTATGTATTTTTAATTTTTTTTTAATGTGTATACGAGTATGTAATTTAATAGGCGTACAAGGAAATCGTGTGATGCATACATCAGATTTTTATATTTTAATTTAAAAAATATCGATTTTAAAAGGCGTATTGTACTTCTTTTTCTTTTATTGATAAACTTGCCTTGATAAAATATTTTGCATGTCTGGATAAAAATATTCAATAAAATATTTTGCATGATTTCCTATTTAGTTTTACAATGTCGCAGCTGGGTACAATAAAGAAGTGAAAACCGTAAAATATTTCATTTTCGGAAATGTTTGGTTTATTTGACTTTTACACTAGTGTTTTAATATATTGTATTTAATAATGTATTAACACTATAACAGTATTTAATTTCATCGATTTAGTCAATAATTAATATTATTGTGGATAAGTTATATGTCATCTTAATCTTTATAGTACAGTATACCAGAAACCACATTACTATGTAATACCGTTGTGTAATTTAATAACGTCTGGTATTGTTAATAATACCTGGAATTATTATGTTACTTAGATAATGATATTGTTCAGTCTGCAGATGAACGATGATTTTAAGCTTGTTTAATTGAATTGTGGTCGCATAATCTTTGTTTAAATGAGTAGAATTTATATATCCATTTACTGTAACATCAAGAATTTTTTTTTTTTAAATTTAAAAGTTTCTATTCTTAGAAAATTTCCTTTACATCTGCTCGAAAAGTTTTCACTATTTTTCTTTTTAAATTTGTAAATTTGGTGTTTTTTTTTTTTTAACTTTTAAATTTTTTATCCCCGTTTATTGTTCTAGAAACGTTTATATTTAAATCACTTGTTAATGTACTGATGAATATTATTGTTGTTCTCATTTTTTACGTTAATTCCAATATTTAGGTCGGTTAAAAGATTCAGAAAGTTGAATACTTACATGATCTACATAGCATTTATGATTTTTGGAAGCATTGATAATATTGTCTCATAAGCTTAAAGCTTGTGCGTGAGATACGGAAATGGAATTTTATAGCGTATGAAAAATTCCATTCCTGACTGGGATTCAAATACGGGACTTCCTTATGAAAAGCCGAGACGCTACCATTCCACCATGAACATCGGCTTTAAAAGATAATTATAAATTTTAATTTAAGTTAATTATAATTCAAGAAAATCTATGTAATTTTTGCCATTTATTTAAAAAAAAAAAAAAAATTAGAAAGCGAGTCTGTAAGAAGATAGGTTTTTTTTTTTTTTTTAAGGAGTGTATTTTAATACTACCGCTTAAAAAATGCAGCATCTCGCTATAAAGCTTTAGATTATTTTATATCAGGAAAGATGAAAACAATAAAAGTTAAAAAAAAACTTCTTAATTTCTAATAAAAAGATATCTTAACAGTTTCATTTGATAAGGGCTTTTAGTATACCTTACTGGATCTTTCCATAGAGTTTTGTAACTCACTGCGAGACCTGATCTTACCATTTATATTCAGGAAACTATAACTTTCCTAAGATGTGGTTTATTTAATTTATTAATCAGAGAGGGATGTACAAGTTTTCTGAACAAGAAACCTGTAAATCATCATTGTAAGTTTAGTTTCCGATGTATACTTCTTTCATCAAAAACTTAATTGTTTTACTGCTGTTTTGTTTAAGCTAGTACAGCCTTTATACTCTTTTTTTTCCTGTTTAGCCTCCAGAACTACCACTGGTTCTCCAGTAGCCTCTCTCTCTTTTTCTGTTTAGCCTCCGGAACTACCGTAAGTATTACTTTAGAGAATGATATGTATGAATGTAAATAAAGTTTTGTTTCAGAGGATGAGTGAGGATGGTACTTATGAATGTAAATCAAATGTAGTTTTGTATAGAGATGTTAATTGAAACCCAACCACCAAAGAACACTGGTATCCATTATCTATTATTCAAATCCGTATAAAAGTATAAGCATTTGAACCTCAGAACTTTCGACTTCGAAATCAGATGATTTGCGGTGAGAAGTTTAACCGGTAGCCTAACCCGGTGAGTTCCTTCATTCAAAATAAACAAATGGAGTATTTCTATCATTCTTAGTGAAGAAATCGGCAGTACTTTTATCCTCAACTTTCCTAGTGTTCACACAACGATTTGGATAAGGATGTTATTCGATACGGTTAAGGGATTAAAGGTCTAAAAGTATTTTATGATAATTTCCAGAAAAGAATTACACTAGTTATGGTTTCTAAGCGTTGCTTGTGTGATGATTCGTCCCTTCTCCATACATAAGTAGATTTGCCTTTCGAATACAAATATGTGGTACCTGAAATATGTGGTATATTTCCCGAGAATAGGGTTTACCAAATAAATCTCATTACTAGTTTTCGATCATAACATAAACTATCTGGGTAAAAAGTTACATCATCTTTTCGTTCAGTTTTGACTAATCTTACAGCCGTGTTAACTATCTGACTCTTTTTGACTCTTTTTTTTCTAGTGAATTCATAATCAATTATTAAAAATCGATTTTAACACCAATAAAAGCCACAAAAATAGTTTTCTTTGATAAAGTTTTAATTTAATATAAAGTTATTCCTCTGTGTTTTATTCGGTAGGTAGACCATATTGCGAAGAGTGGTTTCCTTAATATATATATACATTTTTTTTTCTTTTTTTTTGTATTTTTAACGTACAGATGAATTGGAAATTTAAATCTCATCTTAGAATTTCAGTGACATTATTTAATTATAATATATAAAGTAAGTTATTGAGCCTTAAATTAGTGTATTATTTCTCATTTAATATTTTAACTCGTAGTTTAATTAAATAAAAGATGTAATAATATTGAAGAAATTTTAATTTGCTTGATTTTCTCTTAAATATATTTTAATATTTTAAAAATTTCAAATTTTTTTTTCTGCACTTACTCGTATTCTTACGAATTTAACATTTTAAAATGGTGAGTAGTTAATATACATTTACCCAGTATTTCATTGTATTACATATCACCGAATTAATTAAAAAATTATTTTATTTTCAAGTTCTTGTACTACATAAAATAGGTAAGTGAATGTAGAATTTTTATAACTTACTTCAAAGTTTTTGAATTAAGAATACCGGAAACTGAAATATCATGGGAAAAATTGTGAAGGGAATATCAAATGACTCTAATGCAGTATTTATCCTTTCCGGTTTCCGGATGTTAATCTGTTAAGTAGTTAACATGAGCTTCTTAAAAACAATTTCTTTGTACAAAAAAGTTGTTTTTTTTTTATTGAATATAATTAATAATTAATTATGACGTATTTCTTTTACATGCATATTGCATTTTATTTCATGCACATATAATTATATGCATGAAGTATAATATACATGAAGTGTGATTATGGCAGGGGCGTAATTGTACTTTCCACATATAATATTCTCCAGTAGCCTCTCTCTCTTTTACTGTTTAGCCTCTGGAACTTCCGTAAGTATTACTTTAGAGAATGATATGTATGAATTCATAATCGAAATTTAATTAATATTTAATGGAGATTAAAGTTTTGTTTTGTACTGTCTCAAGTCCACCATACCTGAGATGTGTGGTTAATTGAAACCCAACCACCATGGACCTGGTCATTATCGTACTAAATGTCTAGAGCAGGAGTTCTGCGTGTTGTGCGGCAAGACGGGATATAGTACAGAGAGATGTCCATCTGCGAATTTAATGGATGTTATGGGAAGGGAGGACAGCCCAGATAAGGCGGGATGGAGCACTTAGGTGGTCCACCCTTTTTGATCGATCTGGGACCCCTGGGGGAGTGGTAAGGTAGAATAGATCCGAAAGTTTGAGGGTTGTCTTTTGACTCTCCTCATTTGAGTAGGCATTCTTAAAAAAAAAAAAAAAAAAAAGATTCAACCGGTGAGCTGACCTGCTGTACCGGACTTACAGACGGTAGCCGGGGAGGCTCATTTTAGTTAATTAACGCTCTTTCGGGGTGAGTTATACTTTATTGTGGGATCGCCCCTGGAGAGAGGGGAAAACACCAAAGAACACTGGTATCCACGATCTGGTTTTCAAATCCGTATAAAAGTTTACTGTGATTTGAACCTTAGAATTATTGACTTAAAAGTCGGTTAATTTGTGATGTCGCGATCATTTCATATGTAATGTTTGAATTAATATACCCAGAATCTTAAGGGAAGATTTTACATTCATTTTCTTTTATAACTTACTTATGATTTTTTCGGACTGAAAGACAATTTTCTTTATATATCGGCTATAGCCATTGGAATTCTAATGGAGTTTGTTGTTTCGTTTTGCGTTTGAAATCATTGTACGCCGTTTTTAACCAAATACAGTATGCTTTTCTTTTCTGGGATATTGGCATTCGGAAATTTGTTTCGCGAATATTTGACATGGTTTTTAAAAGGATCGTGCACTCAAGCTTACCCTATAGCAACCTTTTTCTCGGTCGAATAAAACAATATTTTTTCTGTTTAGCCTCCCGATCACCGTCTGGTACTGTATTACTTCAGAGGATGAATGAAGATGATATTTATGAATTTAAATGATATGCAGTCTTGTATAGGCTCAGGTTGACCTTTCCTGAGTTGTAGGGTTAATTGAAACCCAACAACCAAAGAACACCGGTATCCACGATCTAGTATTCAAACAGTTTAAAAAAACACAACTACACTAAAATATGAACGTTTTACAACTGGCAGTAACAAATGAGAGTAATAATATATATATAATCAGAAGTAGCACTGGTAGTAGAACAGCAAATTGGCAGCTTAAAAGGTGACTATCAAATAGCTGCATTTTGGACTGGTTCATTTGACTGATGAAAAAATAGCAAGGGAATTAAATGTTATAATTTGTATTTTAGAGAAACATTTTATTTTTACGTAACACTCTGGCTATGTTTGTTTTATTCAACAATATTTTACAAAGTCTATGTAAAAAGTTGGACATGATTTTTAGTTTATGTTTACTTTATCATCTAACGCTATCTTTAGTTAGTTTACGCCTTTTTCTCTCTTCTTCCCCCCCCATCGATCTCTCTCTCGTAACAACAAACCAAATCCCTAATTGAAATTTTTGTCTTATTTTTGATTCCAAGAAATAGTCTACTGGATGATATTTCAGACTTCCTGAGTTGTTTTCTGACTTGGCATGTTATGTTTAAATATAGTTTAAGAAACAATTATATTTGTATCGCATGTTTACCTACAGCATGTTACGTCTTTAGGAAGGCGAACTAGGGTTTTTGTCATTAAAATCGGGCAACAGCTGTGTTGGAAACAGTTTTGAGGTAGCATTCCATTATATAATATGTATATATTACTCTCAGCTATATAAGAAGAATGATAAATATTTACCAATGAATAAGTAAATATTCAAGACTAAGAAATGAAATTGCTTGGGAAAAAGTTTGATTTTATAAACCAAATTATGCGTCTTTTTAAGGGCAGAAATATAAATATAGGTTAAAAGAAGCAGAAGCGTCTTTTAGGATAGGACTTGCCATTTTTTACTGAAATAAATTACTTACTTACCTGTCCTTCATTTGTTGTCTTGAAAATTTACTTAAGTAGAAAAAACAAAAGGTTAAAGAAATCATCAAATTTTGAGGAAATAGATGGCTATATTGGAGTATGTTTATTAAATTAAATATCTTACAGGAAGAATATTTTTCCTTTTGTAATATTTTATTTGCTTACATCAACAGCTTATTTAAATTACAGCTTTTTTCAAAATATAAAAATTAAACGTGTTATTAAATAAAAAAAAAGAAAAAAAAAAGAAAATTAATGTATAATTCTTAAAATTATAATTATAAATACAGTAAATAATAAAAGTTAGACATTAAAAATATATTTTTGTATATAACAGGTTGTACAATTCGTAATTTTTTTTTTTTTATGAAATTTGTATAATGGATTGCACAAAAAACTTTTTGGAATATATATTTATAATTTAAATAATATAATATTTATATCTTAATATATATTAATATATATATATATATATATATATATATATATAATTATTATTATAATATAATATAATTCAAAGATTACATCTTTTTTTATTATTTATTTCTTTATCTTTGCTCATGTAACGTTTTTATGAATTAATCGTTCAAGATTTTTTTACAACAAATGCAGTTATATTCTACTGCAGTTTATCTTTTTCACAAAGTGTAAAAATTTATAATGGTACTTTCATGTTATTTTAATCTTTTTATAAGTGTTTTCTTTTTTACAAAATTGATGGATAAGATTATTTTTATTCATTTATCTTTATTTAATTATTTTAAATGAGTAGATACTCCAGTACGTTATAAAATAAGTTATTCGTAACTATTGTAATGTTTATTTTTCTAATTGTAATGTTTTATTAAATTATTAAAATCTAGATCAAGAAAAGATGCCGTTGTCTTTATTATACTTATCACTTTTTTTTTACGATTTGTTTTGGATATTATTTAGTGGCATTGACTTATGATAAATTGCATTAAAAAAATATAAAATATATATAACTTATCTTTAAACTGTACTAAAGAAAATTACATATTGGGTTTTTTTTTTTTTATTTCGATGGTGACAGCTATTCATTTTTATATAATCATCCGTTTCAAAAGATTTCAATTCTTTTACAAAGACATATAGTATGAGACGAATTAATTTCAAGTATTGAAGTGGGTATGAAAAGATTTGTAATCATTCATACATTTT
The DNA here is from genome assembly GCA_010016005.3 of Zanna intricata. Classification (NCBI taxonomy): domain Eukaryota; kingdom Metazoa; phylum Arthropoda; class Insecta; order Hemiptera; family Fulgoridae; genus Zanna; species Zanna intricata. The sequence goes on from JAAAKQ030059267.1 coordinate 9,111, forward strand.
ATATATCCCATCGGCATGAAAAAAAAAAATTATATAATTTTCAATTAAATATGAAATGAACATTCTTGTTTTCGGCCAACAAAGCCGAATGCAAATGAGTACGTTATTTTATTCGGTTTTAATTAAATTAATTAACCCAAACATATTTTCCAACCTGATTTCTATTGTGAAATCTGTGTTTTTATACTTAGATATTAATCTAATTTTTGAGTTTTCCTTAAACAACCGTTTGTTATAGATTATTCTATTTAAAATAAATGAAAACCCTATCTAATATAATATTAATATTTGTTCACACAGATTTCATACTCTTTTAAGGATACTTCTTTCAAGAGTTAGTACTTTGAAAGTAACTCAGTATCTTCAATTTTTAGAGTAATTACATGAGGAGACACAGATTAAAACAAGGGGTACATAAAAGAATGTACATAAGCATGAAACGTGAAAGCTTATTAGGAAATCTCATATAGTATTTGAATGAATATTAATAATTAACACTATCGAAAATATACTTGATAGTTTATGGTAAGGTTATGAATATGTTCGCTGGTCATTATGTAAAAAAAAATCCCTCTCTTATGTATCAGTTTTAATTACACAAACTCGAAAGTTCATTGTTACTTTTATTACGATTAATAATATATGGGTAATAAGTATTACTGAATGTGTACTACGTGTTACGTAAATGTTTTATTACGTATTAATAAATGGGTTGTACGTATTATTAGAGTAGTAATAACTTGGGGTAAATTCTCCGACTACAATTGTTTGCATTTCTTTTAGCCATATAGATTTGAATAATTAGTATCAAGAAAGTTAAAGGGCAATCTTTTATATTTAGACAAATCATTTTACTAGCTGGGGTTTATTTTCAACGTATTTAAAATTTCTAATAAATAAAATTGCGTTAAAAAATAATAAGATTATGCAGTCATATTAAACTTCATATGAATAATATTTTTACTAAATTCCTTATTCCATTGTAATTTCCCATATTATCTGAAATCAGTGCAGTTTACATGTCGGTGCATTTTACAATCGTTCTTTGGTTTATTTTTTTATCTTGCATTAAGTTCTTATGGAATGCCACAAATTTTTTAATATAATTTATTATTCACGTATTTTTTTCTATTTGTATTCGATCAACGTTTTTTTTTAAATTATTCCTTGTCACGTATTAAAATTGTCCTTGGATAATTTCTCCATATAGATCAATCGTCTTTGAACAATTTATTAATTGTCCAATCCATTTAATAATCAGCTTTTTTTTTTTTTTAATCTTAAATTTTCATAAATTAAATTATTATTGATTACTTTTAATTAATAAATAATTAAAATACAAATTGTATGAATATTAAAAATACTGTACTAACAACAGCACTTTATACAAGATATGTTCGATAATAATAACGTTTGTTATTTATATAAACGACATAATATAATAAACAAAAATTATAATGAATTATTAATGCAATAAATGCAACTAATCCATTTTGTTACAACTTTGTTTTATAATCATTATTTACTATTATTATTATTATTACCTTGAATATATTTCATAGTCTGTGTATTATTATATAATTATCTCATTATAATGAAGATTATTACAAATTTGAATCATTTTCACAAAATTTTGATAAGTACTTTTAATTATAATAAATAAAAATTTTGAAAAATTCAGAATTGTTTAAGATTTATCTTATCCTGAACTCGATAATTTTTGTTTTTATTTATTTTTTTACCAGATAGTAAATTACCTTTTATTGTTATTATATTATGATTTTATTATCATCTTAATTATTTTACGCAAATTTAATTTTTCCACAATAGATTTTTAGTGTTCATACCTAAAAAATGTTTAATTTTTTAAGTTTAAAAATATTTGATTATTATGAAATAATTTTATTAAACATGATTTTTTTGCTTGGTTGGAATTTCTAATTTTTTACAAACAGATTAAAAAGATATTTTATAAAACATTTCAGGTAACTAAAAGATTTTTTTTTAAACTTAAATTTGAAATCAAAGTTTTTTTTATTTGATAGCTATGTATTATTTCGTTAATTATATTTCTTCTGATGGATCAATTAATAATCTGTATGATTTATTTTACGTTAAATTACTGTTTAATATTTAAGAGAATATATTTTTGGATTGTGAATGATGTCTTTGGTATCTGGGAACACAAATGATAATTACTAAAATATTATAGAGAATTTCAGTAAGAAAAACAAAAAAAACAAAACATTAGTTAAATTAAGTTTCTAAAATACATTTTAATGCAGTGGAGAAAACTTTTTTCTTTTTCCAATCCAATTAAATTTTATTTTTTTTTTACAATATCTGTTTTTTTTTTTACTTATCTGTTTCTACATCATTTATTTTTACATTCACCGTAATAAGTAAAACAAATAATTATACTCTTCTTTACCATTTATTATTTGAAACACTGAAAATAATTTTAGTTGTTGGCATTTCAAATCAATAACGCTTAGTAAAAATGTATTATTGTATTGCTATGACAATGCTAATTTTTTAAAGAAATTTCGAATATATTTCTTTATACAATGGAAACCCTGTATTATAGTAATCAGTATATATTTTAAAAGATCATAATTTTTAAAGAAAAAAAAAAAAGAAAAATATTATTTACCATATAATATTTTTATTTAACGTTAACAACTAGAACAACTATTTTACGAGCCTTTATCATTCATGGTCCAGCCATGAAATATTTTTTGTACAATGTTAAAGTTATAAATAGTTCTTAAGTCGATTTGGTTGGACGGTTGTCCTTAATCAGGTGGTAGTTGAAGTATTGTGGTTCTTTTACTTTTTGTAAAAAAAAATCGGTGACTTTGATACAATTTTTATATATTTTATCGCTTATCTATGGCCTTTTTTTTATGTTTGCTGCAAATAATGAATATAAACAGCAGGAATATTAATCAGCATGATCAGCTTTAAAAAAAAGAAAAAGTGGGAATCTATATTTATTTTTAATAAATATTATATTTTTTTAAATTTATTTTGATACAGTTATATTCTATAACCTGTTATTTATTATTACCGATGGAATATGGTCGTAAGTTATAATTAAATTCTTTTTTTTTGCACTGCTTAAAAGATTTATAAAAGTTATCACATATAAACTTATATTTAGTTTTTTATAATATTTTTTTTATGATGTAACTGGGGTTTTTACTATTTTATTTCCTTGAGATAATTCTATTTGAATTTGTTGTAAAGTTTTACCTTTTGTTTCTATTAATAAAAATAATCCAAAATATACCCCGAAAATACACGAAATGGTGTATATCAAATAGTTAATATGATACCCGACTGTAGCTCCTATCGGTTGATAAAGTTTGTTAGTCATAAATGATGTTAATGCTATTAACATAGAAGTTAAACCGGAAGCGGTTCCTTTAGTATTTGCTGCAAATACTTCTCCCTGTATAACATTAGGAACGCAACCTAATCCTACGGAAAAAAAGGCCGAATAAATTATAAGTACAACAAACGGAACCCAATTATACGATGACACATCGATGTTTGTCTTGGTCTCAAGATAATTTACCGTACCGAATAAGCCCATCGCGATACCACAACCGGCGCATGATATCACCATTAGTCGTTTTCTTCCTAGACGGTCGACTAAACCGGTCGACCAAAAACCAAAAATGATCCACGTTAAACATATTAACATCGCGCATTGATTGTTTGTTATAATCCATGAAGATGGAGCTGCAGATGCTGCGTACGCCATTATTACACTGATACCTGACAATCGTTGAAATATTGCCAAAGCTTCGGTCATAAACAGCGCTCGTCGACTTCCGACTGTCCTAAATAAATCGAATACGCTCTTTTTATTTTTCATATCTTCGGATACTGATTTTGCGATGCAGGTCAATTCGTTTTCCACATCGGATGTTGTAGTCGTACATCTTAGCCAAGCCAGCGACTTCGACGCTAATTCTCTCTTTTCTTTCATCATATAAAAATACGGAGATTCAGGTATGAAGTAAAGTAATATTGAAACGAACAACGGTACGAGTGCCGATAATAAATTTAGCATCATGTATGAAACATTGGGGGCGATGGAATATTCGAACATTATGCCGAAGTAAGCTAGAAGTGTAAATATACTATTGAGGGCACCACGGACTTCCGGTTCTGCTATTTCACATAAATAAATCGGTGTGACTGTATAACTGCTTCCTCCGACCATTCCTCCAAGAAATCTAGCGATATATATTCCAGTGGCTGAATTTGCTGTTAATAATATTATCCACGAGAGTAATGATTCTATTGCGATGAAATATAATGCCGCTTTACGTCCGAAATGATCCATCAATAAACCTGTTGGAAGCGGACTTACCATACTTCCTAAATATAATATCGATGCTGTCCATGATATTTGTTCGTCTGTTAAAAATATCTCCGAGTCTGGTTGTTGAAGTTTTTCTATAACAGGAGATGACCATCCGAGCGACATACCCATCATGAATAACGACATAGTTGCTGAAATAAATGATAAAAAAAAAAATTAGTTAATTTTAAATAATAATAATTAAATAGTATTTAGAAGATACAACAAATGAATAAGTTACAATTTTTGCTTTTATAAATACTTATACGTATTAATATGCTATCAAAATTTTTAATAAATATTGGCGTAATTTAAAAAACCCAATAACTATGTTTTTTATTCCTTTATTTATGGTCGCACAACAATTACAGTCATTGGACACTTAGAGTTAAGAAAATTTGTTACAAATAACTAATAATTGAACATTAGAACACCAATGTGTAATCGATATACAACATTGATCGTTTCGCATGTTATAAATTTTCTAAATAAGTACAGTATAATGTTATTATTATGCGAGTAATAATATTGTTAACATCGTCTTGATGTCATCCTATCAACTAAGCATCTTCTCCGTAGTTTGATTTAAGTTTAACTGTTGACCGACTTGCTGTGAATTTTTAGCAGTCTAGGAGATTGTACATTACACATTTCATTGTAAGATCTAGAAGAGACAAACAGATGGGCTAGGTGTATTTAAAATATGAACTAGATGAATCTAGTGTGCCTAATCCTTAGTCGTGTATTCTGCCGTCTTTATCTCATCTCATGTGTAGGACGAATGATTCTTCAAGTACATTATACCTCTCTCTTTTCTGTTTTAGCCTCCGGAACTATCATAAGATATACTTCAGAGGATGAATGAGGATAATATTTATGAATGTGGATAAAGTGTAGTCTTGTACAGTTTCAGGTCGACCACTCCTAAGAAGTGTGGTTAATTGAAACCCAACCACCAAAGAATACCGGTATCCACGATCTAGTATTCAAATTCGTATAAAACTAACTACCTTTACTAAGATTTGAACCTTAGAACTCTCGACTTCGAAATCAGTTGATTTGCGATGTCGCGTTAACCGTTATACAAGCCCGTTGAGCTAAGTACATTTTACCTAGTGTATTTGAAGAATCATAGTCCTTACTAAAAAAATTTGTTCCACTAGCTATTTCGTTTTATGTTTTATTTTCGCGCTGTTTTATTGCAATTTAATTTTCAAATTCATTTTGTTAGTGACTTACTATAATCTGACAATTTCCGTGGGGCGCTTATATTTAGAATGTATATCATTATAAAATCGGTAACGTTTGGATTTTATGAATTTGAAACGAATTTTTTTCATATCTATGATTATATCTACATTTAAATTATATCAATTAATTATTTAATCAATTATTAATTAAATTTTTATTTTACTGGTTGCAATACTTTAAATTATGTTTCAATCTTATGTATACACATTTTTAGATTTCATTAGATATATATTTATTTTTTAAAAAATAAGAAAATAACTTTCCAAAAAAAAAAGAAGGAAAAGAGTAAAAGCATCAAGTTTACATAACAATTAAACATAAAGTTGAAACCTAACGATTTATTTTAAACTATTGAAACCTATAAAATAGTCTAATTTAATTAATTAATGTGCAGTTATGTTTTGCTTATATTTTCTTTGTTTTTAATAAATTACAAGTTGTAAAAATTTAATGATATCATTAAAATTATAATCATATTTACTTTCACATTTACGGAGTGTATCACGAAATTCTCTCGGGACTTTCATAATCAACTTTATTTGTGAAAAAATGGGAAAAATTCATATAAACATTTGTAATAAAATGCTTCTTTTGCAAGTTATGACTAGTGAATGATTTCCCTTGGATTTCAGCTACCCCGATGAAATGAGGTCGTATTGAAATTTTTAGGATGTTAAGGAACGGACACAATTAGTGATTTCTGACTTAAAAAAACGAATGAAGTAAGTTTCGGAATCATATCTATAGTAGTTAATGAGAAATCTGGGGTAAAAAACAATAATTTAGGGTTAAAAACCTGTTTTTTTTTTTTTTTTTGACTTAAAGTACTTAATATGTTAAATGGATAATAAACGTACTTTTTAAACAAAATATATAGAAAATTTAATTTTGAACAAAATGGTGTAAGATAATTTAAATAAATCAAGGAAAAGTTAGAAAAATTGTAATTTTATCTTGAAACAGTAAATTACCTCCTTTATCAGAAAAATATTTGTTTAATGTAAATAAAAACCAATGATGTTAATCTTTTTGAACATATGCGCGCGCGCCCGCATGTATGCATACACACATAAATAATTTTTTCATATACAGGGTGAGTCATATTGAACTTTCCGGTTTTGGAAGGGCGTTGCACGAAGAAGGGAAGGAGCAGAAGGGTG
>JAAAKQ030059289.1:0-15895 GCA_010016005.3 Zanna intricata
GTTCGAATCCCGGTCAGGCATGGCATTTTTCACACACGGTACAATTCATTCATCTCATCCTCTGAAGATATACTTAATTGTGGTTCCGGAGGTAAAAAAAAAAAAAAAAGGAAGTCATATGATGTCTACATCAGATTTTCTTAGTTTATAAATCGTAATGTTATAGTGTAAATTTGCATCCATTCTTAAAACTCATGAATCAATCTGTCGATATGAATGAGTCTTTATTGAATTAGTTTATTAACTTTAATAAAAGTTTCTGCGAAGATTTATCCGGATAACTCCATTATCTGATGAGCAATAAGCCTGAAAGGAAAACATTTATTTTAGAAACATTTCTCGATTATTAATATTTTTTTTTGTTGTTGACTCAGCAATGTTCGGTAAGAAATAGGTGATGGTTGTTACAAAGTAAATTCAAAAAATAAACTAAATTTCATATTTCATTTTATTTATCAAAATCGGGTACACTGTTCTTGAGATATCAGTTATTTAATAGAAAATTAAATCTCCTGACAATTTTATTTGATACGAACACAAAACACATAATTTTTCTTAGCATACATTTACTATATAATTTACACATAATTAAAGATTATGCTGAAAAAATGCTAAAATATGTTTTATTTACATTCCATCTTTTCTTTTTGTGAAAAAAATTATTATTTTAATTCATGTTTCTTCATTATCCAGATTTAATTTTTTTAAATTCTGCCTCAGGCCTCTAGTTATCAAATATTTCGTTATACCGCAAAATCTTAGGACGTATTGTGCTGCCTTGCTTTCTGGACTCATTAACTCCCTGGTCCTCTTTAATTAATAACTGAAATATTGTCACATAGAAACCTTTATTAACAAGTAAAACAAGCGGTGATAAAAAAATTACAAACGACTGAGATATTGTAATTTTCGAAGTATTCTTTGTGAAAGTATGTTCTACCTTTAATGACGATTAAAAATCTCTCATGCTGTATTTCAAAGAGATCAGGAAGCCTTTGCCAACAAGCAAATCTATCTTCTTTTAATTAAACATTGAAATATGGAGATGTTGATCCATTATTTTGCAAAAAATTGTATTTTCAGGGGCCTTTTAAAATTTATGGTGTCGAAAGTACTAGCTTCGAAACTCACCCTTATAGCAAAGATCCCTCAACAACCCCCCCCCCCATTTATTAACAAAAATTGAATAGTATGATACTGTAGTCTTTCTTTTTAAAAGTTTCTACTATTGAAGGGGAGTAAAATTTTATCTTTTACCAAGGTTTACAAAGTCTACAGCAGGCCATGCTCCTTTTCAGTTCCTTTTAATTTTGAAAAATCTGATAGACCTTCAACAATTAATATAAAATAAATATTTAACTAATTAATTATTATATTTTCATCACAGTACAAGTTGTGATCAATGGCACGCGTTATTTATGATTTACTATTAAAAAAAAAATAAAAAATAAATAATGCAATATAACAATTGTTATAATTCAATAGAATTTGAATCATTTAATTGCTTTTCATAACATAACAGAGTAGAACTGATTTTTATGAAAATATGGTAGGAAGTTAATCATATGTTATATATGACTAAAAAATATTTTATCTTTTAAATAAAACATTTATGGGTGTACATTCTCAATAAAATTTTTTATTATTTTTTTAGTCATTCAGAACGGATATAAACGAAACAATAACTTAAAGAAAAAATCGTAAACTCAGTAACATTTTTAGAAATAGGTTTTTAAACAGAAAAAGAAAAGAAAGGGCTTTATAAAAAAAAACCCGGATGTGGACACTACATGACTTCCTTGTACACCTATTAAATTACATAAACAAATTTTTAAAATTAACAAAATTTTATTTCATAACTTCTGATTTTTTCATTTTTTATTGTTATTGTTGAATTATTATTTATTGTAACATTTTTTTTTTTTACAATCAGAGGTTAATAATTATTAATAAATCAATATGTTTAAATCAGAAAAGAAAAAGTTAAAAAAAAAAAAAAATTAAAAATGAAGATGAATTCTGATTCGAATCGATGTGCCTTTCTCCTTACGTTATAAGATCCAAATATTTCATTAATCAAAGTTTTATTTGGCTATAACTCTGAAAGCAATGAAAAAAAATACCACTTATGATACAATGTTAAAAAGCTCTCAATGAGGGCTTATTACTGCAATTAAGAAAAATTCCACAATCCAAATTGTTTTTGGATTTTGAGCTTTTTTGGACACTTTTGGTTCAGTCGATTACAATCAAAAGGGGAGGTGCACAACTAGATGTTATAACAGTACTAAATCCAAAATTTCAACAACTTACAGCTAATAGTTTTTGAAAAATAACATAATTTCGTAATTAATTATGTGAAACGTTTGAAAGAAAACACGAAAAGGGAAAGCGGAATTATGCACAAACAAGCAAGTTCGATCGTTAATAGTAAAATCTACTTAGAGTAATATTATTTTCCTGTTTATTATTTTCTTGTTGAAACAGTCTCGTGGCGAGTGAATCTTTGCAATTATAAAAATATCAATTTTTTCAGATTCGGAACAAACAATTGTTTTTTGAAGGATATATTTATACTGTAAGTGTCTTTCGGAAGATTGTATTGTTCACAATTTTTTTGAGTTCACAATTTTTTTGTCATAAGGAATTTCATTAACACACTTTTACAATGAAATTGTTTTTTTGGTGGTTGTGATTCATTTTACAGAAATTTCAAGTGTTGAAAATTAAAGGACATAAAAAACTGAAAAAAAAATTTGTAATAATTTTCAAAAAAAAAAACTTTAACCAAATTATTTATTTTACGGATTATAAAGTTAATTGAATTTTTTATTTATTTGTTATAATTTTTATTTTTGGGAATAATATTTACCGTTTATATGAAAAAGTTATGTCGCGTGACTACTTGAAAAAATTCAATTTTTAAATTTTAAATCTTCAGCCCTAATACTGTTTTTAGGAATAAATTACTAAGTTAATTCTCCAGGAAACAAACATAACTACATTCCCTAAAAATCTGTCATAATTTCAGTAAGTAAATGCTGTAAAATAAACGACGATGTTCAATTTATTCAATATAGTGTATACACAGAAATGTTCATTGAAGCGTTGACTTGAAGCATTGAAAACAGTAGGAAAGGGTGAAGGTTGAATGGAATGTATTCATGTTAGGGTTAGGTTAGGGAATAAAACCGCTTAGTTAAACATCATCAATTCCGCACGGTACAAAAATCAATTAGGGTTACTTACAACAATAATGTTCATTTTATTTTGTCCACCAGCAGTGTAGAGCATGTTGAACGCATTCCTATTAAAAAAAAAAATCTGTAGTTAATTACAGGTATTAAATTAATTTTTTTTTTTTTGTTTTACCTCCGGAACCATCGTTAAGGTATATCTTCAGAGGATGAGATGAATGAATTGTAGCATGTGTGAAAATTAAATTTTTATGCCATAGAATTTCGACTATCGAAAGATTTTAAACCATAATTACAAAAAATAATAACGATATTCGGAAAACATCTAAAATAAATTAAACTTTATGAGTAAAAAACAGTCTTCATTAAAGACGAACTGACTACAATATTCCGCCATTTACAAAAAAAAACTTTAAATTTAACGCCTACCTCAGTAATAAAGTTTGCTGTTATTCTAACGACTTTATTTTATTTGTCTTTTAATCTGAAACATTCTTTTTTTTCACTAGTTATAAAATTAGTAAATTCGGTTATCTGCTATGGTACGAGTATGATTATCGATTACAGTATATCCTTCTTTATTTATATTCACATACAAACTTCCACAAATGAAATAATCTTTAAATATAGGGTTTGTAAATTGCAGAATTTGTAAAACGGTGAATCCCCTAGATTTTAAGTCACAATCCATACGTACAAATGAATATGCTTCATGAAGTATTACTATAACAAAATTAATAAACGAGGGAATAAATTTTCCTAAACTATAAATGACATATTGATTTGAATAAAATTATTAATTAGTTCCTATTACACAGGTGACAGCCAAATATAATACTGTAAAATGTAAAAAGAAAAATCAATTAAATTAAAGGGAATTTAAAATTAACTGAATTATATAAGAATATAGACACAAGCTTAATTTCCAACCGAGGACTAGAAAACAAAATGTTAATGATCAATAATATGTTTATGTTGTAAAACCAACTAAACAAATAAAATAATAAATAATGGTTAAATTAAGTTTGCGAGAGATTTTGGATAAACAATACGTTTCTGTGATGTTTATATTTGACCTTTGCGGTAAAAGTTAAATCAATATAAATATGACGTATAAAAAAGAGAAAAATTGGGAAAGAAATAAATTAAATTAATAATTTTATAAGAACAGAGAATTGATAATAGAAATGGGAAGGAAGGGTATTGTTCAGCGGTGAATTTGTTGGAAAGCAAATGGAAAACAGGGTGTACTACATCAAATCTTAATTAATAAACGATAAATTCGGGACGGTGGTATGGAGCCGTCACGCACCACGGATGATACAGAGGCTTGCGGCAGTTAATTAAACTAGATTTAGAGTCATAACAGGGTGCTGTGATTTATTGCATACAGCTACCACAGCCACCGTAATGTCTTCATCGAGCGCCAGAGCGGAGAATCTCTATCGCTGATAAATACATACGCGTACCAAGCAACCCAGTCACACACACACACACACACACACACACCCTATAACTTTATTGTTCATTTTTTAACTTTTTTAACACTCATAAAAACATTTGACAAATATTTTTTTTACGTAAGTTGCCGAAAAGGGGAATACACATAGTAAACGTAATCTATTAATCAAATTGAGTTGTTCATCAGACATAGAATAAAATGAAGTCATACATACATCGATATTTTGATAAAATATCGATGTTTTGATGAAATATCTATAAAAGAGTTTTATAAACTCATTTATTTCATAATAATATTTAAAATAAACAAGTTCTAAAATTAAAATAAACTGAACATAAGCCAGCAGTAAAATAAAAATATCGATAAAAAATAGTTAACAAAAAACAGATTTATCCACATATTTCTAATCAATAAATCCTTTAATTAATAAATGAACTGAATTTCGAATGAATTCGAGATTAATTTAACCATTATAACAACGATTTGATACAAACAAAGATTTTCTTTCTATTATAATGGCACAGATATTTTTTCAGATAGTCTGAAGATTATATAGGAGGAATTTTAAGGATAAATTTACTTTATAAAGACCTCAGTCAAGTATGTGGAGTGTTTAAAAAAAGAATGTACAGGAATTTTACAAATTATAGTAATTGCAAAATAAAAAAAGATGAAATCGAATCTTTTTTGATAGATTTTAATAATTCCTTTTTTTATTATTTTAATGAGTTTTTTTTTATTCGGATACCTATCATGTCACCTGTCTTATTCCTTTACCACGTCAACTGGCTATGCCTTTTTTTAGAAAGAAAATAAACTTTTTATAAATTACGCTGAATCTATAAAATAAAATCATATTATTTTAATCGATATAATTCCAGAGGAGATAGAATATTAAACGGCTGTTTTTAATAATTTTAATAAAAATTAATAATTTATCCATTTGCTTTTAAAAAAATAATACCTATAAAAATCAATAAAATTACCCTTTTAAAAATAAATAAAACTGACAGACATAGAAGGTTCCGCTGTTAACCAGGCCCCAAAAAAGGTTTATATATGTTTCTTTAAGTTATTTTTTCATTAAACTGTAAAAAAAAATTACATTTTCGCTCTCAAATATAAAACCCATTTTTCGAATCCGACGCTTTCACTATTTCGCAGTCAGAAACGCATTGATTTTTCAGATTAAAATGCACTACATACGTTCGATTAACAAGTAAACTCCACATACAAGCATCAAATTTCAACTCGTTCATCATTAACTCACTGTATAAGCGCGTTTGAAAAATACACGTCTACACTGTCAATATAATCACAAATTGAGATTATATTGTTTGTTGTCGAAATTAAATTGAGCATAACTCAAGAACGACTCAATAAAAGTCTTCATAAAATTTTCACATGGATAACTTAAGAAGATACACTACTACAGCATATATAAATTTCAATGAAATTGAGTATTTATGGAATTTTGGAGTCAAAAATTTTGTACATAGGCCTATGTATATATATTTTACGGTAAAACCCCGAATATCGGTAAATCTTAAGTTTTACCGGTAAATTATAATATTTACCAAGTCACTTTGTAAAAGTCCGAAAAAATCTTGAAAACTCATTTAATTCGGACTTTTACCAAATCGTTTTGGTCTTTGTTGACAATTACCATATTATGTTGGTAAAAGTTGACAATTCTGTAACGAAATCACTTCTAAATAGGAAAGAGCATGAATTTAAAAATGCTCTTCTCAATTTCGGGATTTCAGTTCAAAAATTGCATTAAAATTAATCATTTTCAAACGTGAGAATAATCAATTAATAGTTAAATCTTAAATACACAGTCTGGGTCTAACACCCGGATTGTTTTTTAACCCAATTATTTTCAATAAAAATTCTTAATAAAATCTTTAACAAAAAAATCTTTCAATTAAATCTTCACAAATACTTTGTCTTTAAGATTTTGAACGAACAAAAAACTAGAAATCATAAAATAACTAACCAAAAATTAAAATATTTTTCTCTTATTTGAAAAATCCCCCCCCTCTTCAAGTAAAAGAAAATTTTATGCGTCATATAAAGTAGAATTGTGTTCTCGGTCGACAGATTGGGTAATTGCGAACGGTGCAAATTACAACGCCCGTCAAGTGGTTTTGCAACACTTTTGTAGGGTGTCAATAAGATTGAACCGCAGTGATTTCTCTCTCCGTTGGAGGTAATCAGCAGGATAGCTTTGTCTTAAAACTGATTCCAACTATTTATGAGCCATCTGTCCGTCTCATTTGCCGTTTCCCCTAAATACTAATAATACAGTTCCGGTTCATCAATTCAGACCCTGGTACTTATTTTTATATGTTTTATTTCCTCATTTTAATTCCTAATATAGTTATAAAAGAGAGTTAAAGAGATTTTTATGATATTTTAAGTGAGGTTAAATACTTTTCATATCCCGGTGGAAAATATATAATAAACTCTACACTGGGCAAATGGTTTTAACCTAGTATTGTCTATAAAAACACTTACGTTTTCTCGAAGGAAAACAGCAGGATGTTAATTAATCAATTAAGTTTAGTTATATAAAATCAAATTTTGAATCAATATGAAAAGTTAACTTATATAATTAGCTTTTAAAGTGGGATTAAGTACAGTAGATAAACAAGAATAAACAATTACAATTACAATCCAAAGAAAAAAAAGATTTTATAAGATAATTAAAGTTGTTTTATTTTTGTTTTTCTGTTTATGTCAACAATCTTCATCATTGTTAAATAAGTTTCATTTTCAAGTCGTGGCGAACATACATCGTTATTTGAGATTACGATACCAGCTATAAAAAATAAAAAAAGTCATTGTTGAAAAAAAAAACAAGGAATATTGAGGAATTAAAAGAACAGAAATGATTTAGTGAGATAATTTGAAAGTTAAGTTATTAAATAATTCAAATACTTTAAAAATAAGTGGAATCCACATTGATTCAGAGGCCGTCAAATTGATGGCTGTCATATTATGTTAAGCAGGATATAAAGAATTGTTGATATTTATGCGTGCGTAATTTTTTTTCTAAATATTGAAAAATATTCACAGGAAGAAAATATTGCAAACTTGACAAGAATACAAAATGAATTCTTTGTGATTATGTACAATCAGAGAGTATTTTTCCATAATTTTTATAAATTTATTTTCTGTTAATTACGAAAAGCATTATATAATGTTAATAATAAAAATAAACCATAGAGGTTCGGTTAGCGATAAATAACCAAAGAGGTAATTTATCGATAACAGACGATCACAGTGTTTTAGATGTAAAGTGTAACAGTGTAATACACGATTCTAAAAGTGACGCAACCTTATGGAATAATGTTCCTTCTTTCGTTGCAGGTCTATTTGAGGAAAAATGGGTTACACAATGCAGCAGAGAATATTCATTATCTCCCAATACATTCGTAAATATGCCAGTTATACCCAAACCTAGAATGACTTCATAGAAAAGTGGATACACCAAACAATTTCTTCATCAAGTAGCTATACGACAAGTTCCAAGAAATAGGTAATGTGATAGATGTAACCAAAAGTGGTTGACCGAAAGTGCTAACATCCGAAAGGCTGATAAACGTGCAAGCTGGATATTATGTTAGTCCCAAATATCTTTACGACTCCGATCTAGCGAGTCTGGTCTCTCCGTTGGTAGCGCCCAATCAGCATTGCACAAGTGTTTAAAAATGCTTTCTAGTAGTTTTATTCACGAGTTGTTACCTACAGTTACTGAAAAACGTCTAGCTTTCTGTCAGTGGTTCATATCATCTATAACTCCAGATGGTAAAGAAGTCGATGATTGGTGTTGGTCTGACAAAGCATGATTCTACCTTGATGGATACGTGAATGCACAGAATTCATTTGGTGTATGGTAAATTCATATCAGCTTCACGGACAAAAAGTGGGAGTTAGGTGTGCAATGTTACATAGGTGTATCTTCATGACATTCCTTCATGGTAAACAATGAACAATGAGCGATATGTATAGATGGTGCAACATTCTGTAAACACTATACCTGCAGATCTGGCTAGAGTACAAGTGGTTTCAACAGAACAATGCTACGGTTCATACAACCAACAACACTATGACTTTCTTGGATCCGTCTTCTTATGAAAAAATGATTTCTTAGATCTCTTAATTTATCCTCTTCCGACTTTTTTTTTGTGAGGATATCTTAAAGATGCTGCTTACAAAAACATCCTCACACCATTCCCGAATTGCAGAGCGAAATTTAACGATGTGTTGGTGCAATTCCTCAGCAATGTACATGCAACGTTGTATTCAACTATGTGAATCGCATAATGGTCCACTTTCAAATACTATTATAAGTAACTTATTTTCCCCATAAGGTTGAGTCACTTTTTGAAAAATATACTTATAGCGACAATTAGATAAATGAACTTATTTAAGTCACAATTGGGTTAAAATAGTATTACAACCGTAGAAATATACTTAATTTGTGGTGAATAATATTATTTGTCAATTCATGCAATAATTAACATAGTTCTGATATCAATTTTTCAATATAACAATTATGCTTCAATATAAAATTTAGGCTGAATGGCTGAAATTAGGAATGTGTACGCTTAAAACAATTGACACACTAGACCATGAGTTGTAACTCGCTTTATAATATGGAAAAATTGAAGGTAGTTATATGTTACTTCCCAATCACTTTTCTTTCAAAGCGGGTGATGTATCCTTACAAGAAAATGCATTCTTGTACAGAAAACTGTGTTACAACTTGTTTGTTAATGTAACTTGCGTTATAACTATAGCATTAAATACTTTTTCTACAGCTATATTATAACGTTTGAATTACGCGGCTGAAATCTACATCATAGTGAGGGTCATTATGAAACAGATTTCATTGTGATAAAGGTGTCCAACCGATCAAAAGCCTACCTTTTTCAATCATTTACCAATCACAGGCGAGTACTGTTTAATGTATCCAGGTGTTTTTTTTTTTTTTTACTTTGATTTTAATCCGAGTTAGTAGTTATCAAGCAGAGATTAATTTGAAAGTACATCAATCGGTAACTATGTTTCTGTATTACATTGTTTGTCCTTTTGTTGATTATGTCGGATTTTGAGGAAGAAATGTCTTTTGCACCGATCGATATTAAAGAAAAGATATTGATTGATATTGAGTCTTAATTGAAAAACAAAAGGCAGAACTTATGACTAAACCTACTGCCACAGAAATGTGTTGTTTAATTACAAAAAAAAAAATTGTGAAAACAAAACATTCTATCACTGATCACTTGCCAAGGCTTGTGCCGTAACTTCGCATTCGTGCATTAATGGCGATTATTATAGGCTCATTGTATAATGTACTATTATGGTTTTACTTTCTTCAGTAGTTAATTTAGCCGTTATTTTTTAAACTATTTTCAGTTAACGCTCCATCCTCGCTGGATTAATAATTACTTCTAATTAATAGACAGGCTTTATTATTTAACTTATCAAAACAAACGTAACAGTTTTTTTCGTTTTTAAAAGTAATTATTCTGACTAAAGTAGCTATTTTTTTGAAATATTGCTAATAATTGAAAAATCATTATAATATAAACATCGAAATTATAGGGGTCAACGAGAAATAGTCAATCAGTTAATAAAGCATATTTATGATTTTTGTGCATTTTTTAGGGCGTGAAGTCGAGTTAGTTAAAATTAATAAAAAATGGAACTATTTTCATTTAATTTTTCTTTAGTTTTTTTTTTTATGACAAATTTCAATAAAGAAATGAAATTTCATACATTAACAGATAACTAACAAATAAGTAAAATAAAAATATCCTTGTTTCAAACTCATCGGAAAAGTAAATAGGTATGATTACGAATGACACGGATTTATTAATGGAAGAGATAAACTTTTTTAAAAACCATTCTTTATAAATTTAAGAGTAATAAAATAGTAGTGAAATGTGCTGGATAGGTCTAACTGAGGAGTTAAATATGTGCAGCACATCATAACGTAGAAGAAGTTGCAGAATTTTGTTAATAAAATTATAAATGATGAACTAATTGATATTGTACTACTACCTGCTAATTT
The DNA here is from genome assembly GCA_010016005.3 of Zanna intricata. Taxonomy (NCBI): domain Eukaryota; kingdom Metazoa; phylum Arthropoda; class Insecta; order Hemiptera; family Fulgoridae; genus Zanna; species Zanna intricata. The sequence continues at coordinate 10,745 of JAAAKQ030059289.1, forward strand.
TCATGGTGGAGTGATAGCGTCTCAGCCTTTCATCTAGAGGTCCCGAGTTCGATTTCCGGTCAGGCATAGCATTTTTCATACACTACACATTCCCACTTTCATATTCCCACGCACAAACGTTTTTTGCAAGTTTGTGGTGAATTAATTTATCAACAAAAAAAAAGAAAAAAAATTAAAGAAGATATGAAAAACAAATTTAAAAAATTTTACTTAGAAAAGAGGTCTACTGGCATCTAATACAGATTCAGGAATTATAAAGAAAATATTTAAAATACACGTATGGAAGTAATAAGTGCAGTACTTCATGGCAGTTAGATATTGACAGTTAGAAATCCAAAAGAAAAAACAGCCGATAAAAAAAACTTACTGAAAAATGTTATTATAAAAATCATTATTATTAGAATCAAGTATTTTTTTTAATTTTTAATTTTTAAACTCCAGTATATGTATGTTTGTATTTCTCTCTTTATCTGTTTAGCCTCCGGAACTATCGTAAGGTATTACTTCAGAGGATGAATGAGGATGTTGTGTATGAATGTAAAAGAAGTGTAATCTTGTACAATTTCAGGTCGACCACTCCTGAGAAGTGTGGTTAATGGAAACCCAACCACCAAAGAACACCGGTATCCACGATCTAGTATTCAAATCCGTATAAATATGTTTGTATTTATATATTTTAAACCGCACATGAAGCCTCATTAGGTTTAATTGCATATGCAATAAAATATTTAACATTTTCCGTAAATTAATAATATTTTGTATACATTATTTTTTATTAAATCATATGTAATATCAGTTAAAGTGTATGGTTGAGCACTTCAATTCAACTGAAAACTTCAAATGCTATACAATTATATGTTTAGAATTTGCTGTTCAATCAGGAGTTCTGGTTTATCAGTTCTTTGACATTAGTTCTTAGGTATCAGGAGTTCTAGTATCAATTAGGTATCAGTTCTTATAATTTCTGTTGAAAAAAATAATTTTTACAGCATGTATTTAAACTGATCAATTTTTATTTTTCTGCTTAGCCTGCGGAACGTAAGGTTTTATTTAAGAGAATGATATGTATGAATATAAATGAAGTACAGTCTTGTAGTCTCAATTGTCGATCATTCCTAAGATGTATGATTAATTGAAACCCAACCACCAAAGGACACAGATATCCACGATCTAGTATTCAAATCTGTATTTAATAGGATTTAAATCTTAGAACTCTCGACTTCGAAATCAGCTTATTTGCGATGACGAGTTTACCACCAGATCAATCCGGTGGGTGGGTAAACTGATTAAACTAACATTGTTCGTTGTAACTTGCTATTACATATGGTTAATCTCTTATCCATGCCTCTACTTTGCAGAAATTGGAAAAAATCTTTATTTTACAAGAAGATTTTAGAAGAAAATCTAAATGCTTTTTAGAAGAAACGGAATTCCTATTTTCAATTCTGTGGCTGTACAATAAACATAACGACTGAAATGAAATTAATTTCGGCCTCTTAATATCTGGTAAAAATAATAAAATAAATTTAAATTAATTTAAATAATGACATATGACTGGTTCAAGGCAGATTCAGATCAACCAATTCTAAGGCAATACAGTTCACTCATACGACCAAAGTGCGCTTGTAGCATTATCATTAAAATACAATTAAAAAAATTGCTGTATTTAATAACAGAACATAACATAACATTAGCTTAAGAGAACATTAGATTCATAAAACAGGTGTCATCAATTTTAAAAGCGACATTAAACTATCATCTGTATTGACTTGACTTCAATACCACAATATAAATCAATAGACACAAATGACACTAAATATTTCTAAAAAGTAAATTTATTTTCTAGAAGATAAGAGTATATAATTTTTTAAATTTATATTATATATACATATATAAGCATTTTTTTTAACAAGTAAAAAAAAAGAATTTTTTTTTAAAGTAAATTACTTAACAAGTAAAAACTTTCTTAAAATTACTTCCCTTTCTTTAAAACAGTTTTGCAAGTAAAGAAAGATATAAACCTTTGTAGAGTTTTAGCGTCCCAATATATCATAGCGGGTCGCGCTCCTGGTAGCGGATTAGATTCCCTCTCACCCAAACAACCCCTAAAGATGCCAAGAACCCCAGATCTCATTCCATGAAATTCAATTAGCTTGAAAATTATTTAATACCAGATTGGCGGACTGTAGTGGCAGTAGTATGAAGATATCACCGAGTTTATATACCTCGGGTACTGGCGTTCCCTTATAATTGAGTCTGAAACCGTTTTCAAGTTCAAAGACAGCGCATAGCTTGTGGTCCATTCATACTTTTTATTAGAAATATCATTCATAATAGAAATTCAATCAGGTGCATTATACCGTAAAATACATTACTAACTTGAATTACAAGATTTAATACTTGGACTGAAACTTTATCTATATATAATCTCATCTGACTGTTATAAAGCCATTCTCATCTATTTTAATAAGTAAAAATATAATCTTTTTTCTCATCGTAATAAAATAGAGTAAAGTGAAAAGAAATAGATCAATCAAATAATAGACTAAATAAAAATATGATAATTAATAATTTTTTTTTTTTGTAATATTTTTACCAATCAAAAGATTTAAATCAAAAAGTACATCTATTTTTTTTAAATATAAACAAACAAAAAAAAAGCAGGATACCGACTTTTCGTCGGTAATATTATTTAATATTAATTTTAATATTAATTTTAATTTTAATTTAATATTATTTTAATTTATTATTATTTTTTTTTAATTTGGTTTAATATTGTTAACAATAGATATCGCAGATAAAGAAACGCCTATGTTCCAACTTACAGCTTCATAAGAAAATACGCTTCAAACTTGGCCCACTCAAACTTTTTCGACCTTACATTGAGCGTAACTGAGGAATGATTCAACCAATCTTTAGAAAATTTTCACGTGCACTACTTCAGATAAATTACTACAACGTATCTAAATTTCAATGAAATTTTTCTATAGTTTTGGAAATTTTCGAGCCACAAAATTTTATACATATGCCTATAAATAAATAGATAAGCAAACCACAATTTAAGTGAATGGTATTAACCTACTCTTATCTTTCAAATGTAAAGAAAATTCATTTTCACCCATCATCAAATAATAAGAAATTTTAATTATCATTATAATATCTAATGTTAAGGTTGTCTGTATTTCTTGATATTTTGTTTAGATTGTATTTTGTATTTAATTCTTACTTTAATTTGATTTGATTTTTATCATGATATAATTAAAAATAAAATTACAAGAAAAAGTTTTTCAAATTACGATGAAAATATGCCTCATATTTAAGAAAAAAAAATTTTTCCCAGTTTGAAGTGCACCTTCATTAAAGAAATAAATTTCAATTTTTAATTCTTTACATTTGATGATTTCAATCTTTTACGCTTATTTTCAGGTCATACAACTTTGTAAAAAGCTTGAGATTATGCTGCCTTACAATATCCGTAAGTCTAAGTACAGTTAAGCCTCTACAGTCTATACCGTTTCCATTATCTACTCAAGAGGACGCTGTTAATGTTAAAAATAAATAAATCATAAAGTAATTTTTAAACCTGGTTCTTGGTTACTCATTACAAAGCAACTTACATATAAGTCCTAATCAACAATGATAGTAGTAAAGCTCCTGATTTTTTTTTTTGAAGTGAAATGCCATTAATTAACCAATATTTTGAAATTTTATCAGCATTTTAGAGATGAAGGTGGTCATTTTTAATTTCTGGCTTGGAGATAAAAAAAAAAAAAAATAGTAAATTTAAACCCTATAATACTTGACTTTTTTTTTAATGTTATGTCGTATTTTTCCTAATATTCAATTGAGTGAGTCTATTCCCAGGTAAAATTTTTAGTAACATCATATATTTTGCACTAAGTATTTAAGCTTACTTAAGTCTATACAGTATTTTGAATCAGCCATTACACTTCAAATTTTTTAATTTTATTTTCTGTTAATCATGAAGAAGTTTACAATTAAATTCTGCACTTAGGAGGTTCCGCTTTACTCTTATTTTTTTTTTTTTTACAAAATTTACCATTTTCAGCATCACCGAAGAATTGCATTTACGAATATTACAATAATTATTAATAAAAATATTAGTGATATAATTACAAAATATGATATTAACTTACTCTTAACACAACTACAGATTAACACCCAATTACATCTACCTTAATCTAAATGATAGATGAACTTTGCAGAGGAACTTTAATTAAAAGGCTAAATAAAATCAAAATTTTATAGCATTCTATCAGTTTACAAAGAATTGAAAAAAAAAGATAATAAAAGAATTGTAAAAAAAGAGCAACAATTAAGACTAAGATCTATGGGAAAACTCTTGTGACTACTCCATTTTGATATTTATATCTATATAAATATATATATATTATATATATAACTTACATCGTGAATCTTCGTTCTGCTTCCTGGCAGGTCCTCTTCATGCTTCTACTCCAGGCATCAGAAAAGCTGATCGTGCTTGATGTGCGGGTGGTAGACGAGTTGATAATTTTGATTCCGGTAATGGTAGAAATCATTTAAATTATAATAAAGAATATATTTATAAGCAATTGTTTGTTTTAGCTTAAATTTGTTTATTTTTAAATAATGTATAACATTGCTTTTTTTAAATTAATTTCTTTTATATTTCTTAAAGGAAAACAAATTTTTTGTTTAAGCATTCTGAGTTCGATATGGTTTTTTTTAGCTTCCTTGAAATTTAAACAATCATTAAAAATAAAATTTAAGTATGTGTGTGCGTGCGTTTTGTTAATAAATTTATGATCAAAACAGTTTAAGAATCAAACAGCATACGCACTGGCGTTTCTGATAAGCCTGATAACAGGTGAGTGTAATTTTGCGATATTGAAATGTATCATCTATTTGTTGTAATAATTTTTTCTGAATTTAATATTACTTTCAATTTCTTGTTCATTAAAACAAAACTACAAAAAAAGGGTTTCCAAAAGATTTTCCATTAATATAGGATTTAAAAACTTAAAATTTACTGAGACTTCAGTTCGGTTCTATCTCTATAGTATAGATGATCAACCCACCGGGTTGGTCTAGCGGTTAACGCGACATTGCAAATCAGCTGATTTCGAAGTCGAGAGTTCTAAGGTTCAA
>JAAAKQ030059333.1:0-15893 GCA_010016005.3 Zanna intricata
GGGAAAAATTGTGCAGGCAGGCAACGGTTGGAATATGTAAAACAAATTGTTAGGGATGTAGGATGTAGGAGGTATAAGGAAATGAAACAACTGGCACTGGATAGGGAATCTTGGAGAGGTGCATCAAACCAGTCAAATGACTGAAGACAAAAAAAAAAAAAAATCGATTAAAGATGCTATGTAACATATGTGAATACATTCCTTTCATTCATTCAGTATTTACTTATTTTTTGTGTAGTTGCAAGGTCCATTGCATTATAATTATCTGTTTCTACTAGTGAAATTTTATACTTGAATATAAATTTCAATATTTGATTTTTTATTTATATATTTTTTATTCTAAAAAAAAAATAATGAGACAGTATCGAAAAGTAAACAGCATTTTAAAAGTTTTGAGTTTTCTGATTTTAATAGTTCAATGTTAGTAGTTGATATCAAATAAGCAGTACAGTAAACAACTTACAATAAAAATATTTCTTTACAAATTTTATCATGTCTCTATATTTATCACTTAAGTAACATTTAATGCATTATTTCAATGAACTGTTCACTTTTTTTTTATTGTACATTGAATTTTAAATAAATACATTGATTTCTTTTTAATTCAATAGAGTAATATAAATACTGTCATTAATTTTTCATCTTATAAGAAATTAAAACAAATTTATTTCTCTAATGGATAAATTCTCTTAAATTATTAATCACTTCCTTTTTACGACTGAAAATGAATCATCCATCCAGCCAATAAAAACCATTTAATTTTTTTTTCTGTAAATATATTTATGTTTCCAATAAATTATAGTCTGCCAAATTCTGGCACTATTCCATCCTAATCCTTAATTTATTTTTCAATTTTTCCATTGTTTTTCTCTTGCCGGCCTCCGAGGCTGAGTGGTAGCGTCTCAGACTTTCATTCCGGAGGTCCCGGGTTCGAATCCCGGTCAGGCATGGAATTTTTCACACACGCTACAATTCATTCATCTCATCCTGTGAATATATACCTTAACGGTGGGTCCGAGGGTAAAAAAAAAAAAAATTATTTTTCTCTTATTACTATATTTTTAAAATTCTTTTAAGGCTATATCTTATTAAACATATCTGATATTTCCTTCTATCAGTTCTATATATATATGTGCAAGGATATCCCAAATCTAATTATTATAAAAATAAAAAAAGGAATTCGGGCAAGAAAATGAGATGTAACTTCTTTTTTTTTTATATTGTTAGTAAAAGTTACAATTTACTTTCTTTACAGGTGATTTCCATGTTACGTTGTTGATAATAATTTTTATTTTCAAAATCACTGAAACTTCTTTTGTTTCAACTTCTTTCACTTCTTTTGTTTGTCAGTGACAATGATTTTAAAACTTAAAATTTAATTTTTTTTTATTAAAAATATGTTTTAGAAATTACCTGCAGGCAGTATTTCAACAAAAATTCCCTTACACCGATTCTGGTACATCACAATACTGCGCGAAATTTTATCTAAATGTTCCGAGAAAATGGATCTATCAAAATGCTTCCGAGTTCCGAAGATCATAAATATAATCTGCTATTTATCTTAGCAGAATAAAATTGGATTATATTTCTGGTTATATATTTTTAAGCCAAAAAATTCTTATCAGAAAATTGGTTGAACAAGCAAAACTCTCAAGGAATAGTCGGACTCTTATTTTTTTTGTCTCTTTTTTCATACCAGTGACAAAATATTTTACATTAACCATAAAACATAATTTCAGAAAAATTGTTATACAGTACTCATTTTCCTTAAGGTATTAAATTTTGCCAGCAGGATTTCATGAATGAAATAGAAGATATGTCTTACTTAAATTTTTTTAACATAAAACGTAGTTTCTTTCATGAGACCAAGACAATAACTAGAACAGTTGGGTGTAGACTGAATAATTCTTATGAAATCAGAAACAATCATTTCATGATAAAAAAATTCGAGTTTCGTTCGCTACATCGCAAAAGGAGATAATTATTCAGTTTTACTGAAGACAGTAATCACAGAGCCTTATTGCCAAGAAATATATCCTTTCATCGAAGTGTTAAATGAAGAAGAAATTGCAGGAACGTACGTCTAACAAAACCGAATAATAGCACACGCTACCACCACTATTTTGCTAAATTTGTTGCGTAAAGTTTTCAAGGATAGCTTCTTTCAAAACACATTTCTGGCTACCGACAGCATCAGTATTTTTATTTATGGGGAGCGATGAAAGAATGTTTATAAAATCAATCCTCATACCCTAGATAAACTGAAAAATAACATTACTGAATTTGTAAAGCAGTCTTTCCTTTGCTACTTTAGCAAGTATTTTGAAACATTTGAAACGTGTTCGCTCATAACTGTAGGCAAATAGTATCCATGTGAAGCAATGCTTTTAATTAAAAATTCATTTACTAAATATTATTCCTGTTTTTGTCATTATTATTTTAACATTAGAGATTATACGTGTTACGCACTGGTGCATAGTTTCATTTGTGTTTAGTTAAAAAAAAACTCCTTTGAATACAAAATTGTAATTTAGTTAAAGCATTACTGAAAAAATAATAAAAATATTTTTATGAAAATACTAATTTAAAATAACTAATTTATCCGAATATTTTGTTATCGATTTGTCTGCCATAATTTAAGAAAAGCTGTAGATTTTAAGATAAATCGATTTTATTTAAGATATATCCAAATATTTTATCGTATCCTTGTTGAAATCTTGTTTAAATTAACATTTAACATTTAGAGGAGCACCATCCCGTTGTTCAATAGATAATTAGGCGCGAACGCGCGCGCGTGTGAGTGTGTGTGTGTGTGTGTGTGTGTGTGTGGGCGTTTGTCGAGTGAGTGAGTGAGTGAGAGTGAGTGAGTGAGTGAGTGAGAGCGAGTGAGTGAGTGAGGGGGGGAGAGAGAGAGAGAGAGAGAGAGAGAGAGAGACTAACAAAACCTTTAACAAAATTTAGAATATGCTTTACTGATGAAAATAAAGAAGGTTTATTTGTATAAACTTTAAGTTTATACGTAGGTCTGAAAAGGTAAGGCAAAGGACACCATCTGGGTTGTGCAATACTTGAGTGTAGGTCCAACCCGAAAAAGAAAAGGTCTGAAAACGTTTCGTTAGCAAGTGTCTGCGGGAGAAAGATTTCGGCCTGATTTTTGGGCTTTAATTTAAAAGGTATAATTAAAGTAGACTGTAACTTTTTGGAACCAAATTAAGGAATAAATTTAGTAATTTTATACAAAATATCACCTGAAAAATTAAAACAAATAAAAAAAAAAAAATAGGTTCCTGAACTGTATTTGTAGTACTTTTTTTTAAAAAATGATTTGAGGTAAAAGAAATAAATAGTTAAAAACAGTTAAAAGAAAAAAATACAGAAAAAAATGTTTAAAAAATTTAAGAAAGATGAGTGTACGCAAGTGTTTGTTGGTCTGTATTTTGTTTGTTTTTTATTTGCATCGTAAGTGTGGAAATCAGCCTCAACCAGACGCCCAGTAGCCGTATATACTGGGTGTGTGGGGTTCACCGTAATTCGGTAAGACACACTAAAACCCCACTTCCTCAAACAGCTCGGTGACAGAACCACCAAACAAGTATTCTCTCGTCACCACACGTATCCCAACGGACCCTTTGTGTTACCTTCAAGCCACGGTTTTCGGCGTCCCCAGGGCACCCAGTAGCGGCGATCCGGGAGGACCCCTGCTGCCCTACCCCGAGGGCTAGCCTTCCAACGCCACTTTCCAGCAAGACACTACCATCTCAATGCTCTTCTTCTGTCATTTTCTTTGAAAGCACATCCCTGAACCATCTGCTGCACATATTCCATCCCTCTCTAGAATTCGGCATGACTTCTGATCTATTTATTTAAAAATTTGGATTTTTAATGATACCTAAATGCCTTCTTTAAAGTAATTAGAAAACAGCATCTGGAAATTATAAAAGCGTAAGATACTTTAAATGAAACGATTTTTTAAAAATAAAACATTAAATTTAAATAAACATAGGCAATATTAATTTAGTTTATAAAATTTAGAAAAAAAAAACTCGTTTAATTATTTACGCTTCACTTTTATTCAAGTTTAATAAAATAAACAACAGTAGAACTTTAATGGTACGTAAGTTACACTGGAATAATAATTTATTTTAATAAATCACAAATATAGCTTGTAAAATTAAAAAAAAATATATATATTTCTTATAAAAATAATAAAAATATTTCTACAATTTATTGTAGTTTCTGCAATAAATATGTTTTAAATGATATCATGAAAATATAACTTTGTTAGAAGAGCTAAATAAAACTTCTTTCTTCCTCTAGAATAAATACATAAATTAATAATAAAAAGATAAATTTATTTTCGTTCTCAGTAATTGTTTGGAAAATATTATTAAAAAAAAAAGTTACACTCTCAATTTAATTTTAATTTTGTTTATATAATTATTTTTTTGGAATTTTTAATGATTTAAATTTGAGTAGACCATATTAATTTTTGAACATACAATTTTGAAATAGTTTAATATTCATAAAAATTTAATTTAAATCATATCGCTACTGAACTATTAAATAATTTATAGAAATGACTTTTCCTTCTAATTTTTTCTTCGGTACGGTAAATAAAATCAAGTTTTTCCATCATTTTGTCTTTTTCTTGGTTTAGCCTCCGGAACTACCGTAAGGTATTAATTCAGAGGATGAATGAGGATGATATATATGAATGTGAATGAAGTGTAGCCTTGTACAATCTCACGTCGACAACTCCCAAGAAGTGTGGTTAATTGAAACCCAACCACCAAAGAACACCGGTATCCACGATATACTACTCAAATCCGTTTTTACTCTTATAAAAACCGTATAAAAACCTTTACTAGGATTTGAACCTTAGAACTTTCGACTTCGAAATCATGTGATCTGCAATGTCGCGTTAACCATAAGATCACTCCAGTGGGCTTGCATCATTTTGTAGAATTATTTAAAAATTTACTTTATAAAAATTAAATTTACTTCTTCATTCAGAGCTTATGTCACAAGTAATACTCTTAAGGAATATGATTATAAATAAAGCTTATATATGCAGTCTATCGTTCACGCAAGACGGTCAATTAAAATCATAAATGTTATTGCCTTAAAAACAACATCGCAATGTCACAGAGGAATATAAAGTTGCTGTATAATTGTTTCACGTTTTTTAAGTTTTTTCGTCGTGGATTTTTACATTTTAAATTTTATTTATTGCATTTTAAAGATCGTTAGATTCAATTTTTTTAATAATTCACACAATAATACAGCCTTGCCGGAGTTAGAAAGATTTAAAAACATTCAAAACAGGTTTAAAAAAATATATTTTTTCTGCAGCGCTCCCTGGTGGCTTAGGTATATCCGTAAAACTAATCTAAGAATCTGCTTTTGAGTTATTACCTATGCAATGCAAAAAACACCGTATTGAAATCGGTTCTGTAGTTTTGAGGAAAATGGTAACACACACACACACACAACTTCTTACCCCATACGCATATATCATCTCCGTTCCGTTGTAGGTAAAAAATGTTATATTAAACTTTAAAAGCATCTTATTTATGTTAGTTTGCTTATTTAAAGTCAGATTTGAGTAAGAAACCATAAGTAAATCGTATTACAAAAAAAAAAAAACACGTTGAGGAGTTTTCCGACAAACATCCTCAAGTTTCAGTTACCGGAGATCCTCGTTTGTGTTCAGGAAATTAACTGAAATAGAAATTTTACGTACAGCATCTAATTTGAACCGAACCGTTTGATCTCTTCACTAACATAATTAAAGATAGCCGAGTATTTCTTCGTTCGCGATAACCAATCTACCTCTGCAATAGATCACGCCAACTTATTTTGGAAACATTATATAATCTCAACTTTACTCTAGCTGGTCGTACCCTGTACCTATGGAATTCGTTCAAATCGATTTTAGAATCACCTTATACATTAAAAATTTATTTTTCAGCAAGAAATATGCATATATGGATATATGGATTAACAACCAAAAAAGCTTCTAATACTTCGTGTTAAAGTATTTCCTTTTTTTCTCTCACGTGGTATTTTCCACGTCAAGGTACTGTATGCGGTCAAAGCATGGGATGAAAGTGCCGTATAGGGATACCCGGGATAGTCAACTCTTCTCATCACAAACGTAATATGACAATATGCTGATTTATATTTATTCTCCATTTTGTTACCTTACACCGATCAAGAAATACTGATCGGCTCTTTGCTGAAACTAATAGTGGGTCAACGTCAACAGCCAGGATGGAGCCCATCCTGGCTGTTGGATGGAGCCTATCACCAAGGTAAGGGTGATATGGTCCGTAGACGGAAATTTCGTTGTGAAAATTGAGTGCTGAACTGGGCCTAAGTTGGAGAGCCTTGTGAAACGGTTGATGGAATGACAAAGAGTCCAGGTAACTCGTCATTGCACCTGTCCTGGGAAAAATGGCCTTTGAGATAGTTCTAATGACATGTCATTAGGACATTTTAATATAACCGATTCAATCAGTTCTTCTTCAGTTCTGTCACTATATGAGTCCCAAATCATCGTGTTGTTATAAAGGACAGGCGACTTCCTCTTTCCTATCACTATCTGACTTGAAGTGAGTGGAGCAGACAAGTGGTCTGATGTTGTGTCGTAACTTTTTTTAACTGATGTACATAGAAACAATGTACTTGAAGTGTAGAAGTGTAAAATGTTCGGTATTTTAGTTGGGTAGACTGTAATCCTGAGACCATATTGAGATGTAGATTGAAAATACAACTCTTTATTTCAACAATACAACAATTACAACTCTTCTTTATTTTGTTGCAAGCCGAGAGCCCTGTAGAGGATGTTTTGCGATCCAAACGCTCCTGCGATAAACGGTGAACTTAGAATTGCAAAGAATTCCAAAAACAAATCACTCGTTATTGCATGTAAGATGTACACTTAATCTCATAGGCAGATAATATGATAGGTCCCAGCCAGTCCAAAATCTCGATCGAGGTCACTTGAACCTGATATGCGCAGAATCTAGGCACTAGTACCCGATGGAACTTTTAATTAACACCTCAGTACCCCCTTGTGTTCTGCCATCTAGATGCTTTTTTGTATACATAAAGTATCCCCGAAGCCGAATTTAATTCTTGTCTGTGAAGTATTTTTCCGAGATAAGGTTGACCTTCAAGGATTGGGTCAGAAATAGAGATTCCAGTTCTTCTCGACCAGTGACTGATGTTCTACATACCAATATACCAAGAATTATGATACTTAGAATAAGAATTGATTATCGTATGTACTTAATTATAATTGGTATGTAACTTAATAGGTAGATAAGTAATAAGATAATTAAAGTAATTATATAAGATAAGTAGAATAAGAATTCTAGCCTCAGCACATTTTTTTGATCGCTTTTATTAATGCTACATACTTATACTTTATTTCATTAACGAAACAAAAATATTTTGTTCCTAAATGAGTAATTATTTTTGAATTCAACGTGTTCACTACTACACTACTATTATAGTAGTTTCGTAACTTACATGATACCTCAGTATATAATTCTTAAAAATGTATTCTTTATATAAAGTATTAATTATTAAATACCGAAAATAAGATTTTCAGTTTAAATTTTACAGCCATTTTTAAAAAATATTGATTGGATGACCGATCACATGATAAATTCTTTCTTAATATATAAAAATATATACATCATCAACGATTAATTATGGCTTCCAAAATGTATTTTTAGTTTTTTTTTTTTTTTTTGATGTTTTCTATATAAGAAAAGATAACGTAGGAGGGAGTCACCTAATTCTTGATTTTGTTATGAGAATTTATTTCTGGTTTAAATCTTTAAAACAGGAACAATAGTGTTCCCTTTTATTTCTCTGTTAATCTACTTTTTCCTGTAGAAATAACGTACTCTGTCCAGGGGAGCTTACTCGTATTCCAACCATTCTTATTGCAAATTACCTTCTGGCCATAATGATCTTTTTCTTGGAAATAATATTAATCATAATGGATTTTTTCTTTGCATCAGCCACATAGGATGATAATAACATTGCAGATATTATAACAAAATTTTAATAATTTACTTCCGCACGTCATTTATTCATTCAGTTAAATTAATTTAACCGTTGATTTATTTGAGAAAATTCTGGAATTAGATACAAACATAGGGATTTCAAAGAAATATTTGGAAAAATTGTTATGTTTTAACAAATGAGTAGAAAATCTATTGTATCTGTTTTTTTAGAAAATATAGCCTATTATCACTTCAAAAATAGAATTTTTCATTGAAGTTGATCACGTGTCCCTTCCCATTTTTTTATCTCAGTTATTATTTTTCCTATCTTTATTATTACTTTTTACTAAATTTATTGTTCACTAATCAATAGTATAATTTTTTTTTCAACATCTCACATCATTATAAGAAAACTTGCTTCAAATCTAAACTTGACAATCACAATTATTTTCAGTATGTTATTAGCATGTAAATAAATACGCATTACAGTTTTCGAATAAAAAAGTAATTTACTTTTTTACGCTTATATAAATAATAAAAAATAAATGAACATTTTTAGTGGATGGTTAAAATAATTACATAACAAAAAAGCATTACTTATGAAAAACTTCAAATCGAGAATATCTCAATCAGTGTAAATAGAATAAAGATATAATCAAATGTTGATAAAATTGTAAGAAGGGATGTTTTAAAAACCCCATCTAAAAGGAAAATGTAAGATTAGATACAGTTCAAACCAAGGATACCTTCAACCCAAAATTGTTCAAATACTTTTCTATAAATACTATTAGAAAAACACGTTTTGTTGCAGTGCAACGTATCATTTATTTGTTCTGTAATTACTAGTATTTTTTTTTCATTAACAATTATATTTATTATTATTACCGTTTAATAATTTCTTAGTATCTACTAGTGTTGGCCACTATGGTGTTGTATAGGTGGAAAGTTTTATCCGTATTTCTCTATATTTAATCGTCTATAGAAGTAATGAAAATTAGCTAACTGCGTCAAGTTCGGTATCATTCGATAAAGTTTTTAATTGAGATTTTAATCATTAAATTGTCGACAAGTTATTGCTATGCATTTGAAAGGTATACGTTAATTTAATTTATTAAATAAAATAATTGGTTTGCAACGGAGATAGATAAGAATTAGTGGGAGGTAACCGTATCATAACAGATTTTATTTGATATTATTATTACTGAGATATCTTAATTATTTATGCTACTAATTTTTTTTTTTTAATTTTCTATGGAAAATAATCTAATACTGTATTTAATATCGTTGTTTATAAATTATTTTTTCCCTTTTCCCAGGGCCGGACCCGCAGTTAAGCATTGCTCAGCCCAGGGAAGTGTCCAAATAATCAAACAGGCCTCCCTGTCTACTGGTATGACAGGTCGGCCCCCTAGTCAGATCTTTTATTTTAATTCCTCCTCTAACCTCTGATACTGTAACCAGGCCCGACTATGTCGTCCTTTGATCTTATAAGCCGGACTCGACTTTATAAGCTTTGAGTCTATAAGCCGGACCTCGATCTTTATCCCCTGCCTCTAAAACTGACACCCCGAAGGGCATCATTGCCGGGTCTCGGTCTTAACAGCTTAAGAGTGACAGTCTCCCATGTCTCATCAACACAAGAACTGTGTATCATTATCGCCGCCCATCTAGGTAAGCCTATACGTACGACGATTCTACAGAGGGCTGTTCATCACCCTCTCGCTACCCCATCATCCCTGATACTGCATTGCAATATCTGTGTCTTATAACAATATACCGCCCTGAACTTCTCAGTACCAGAGAGCACGCACGATATAATGGTGTCTGCATCAAGTTGTCCAGATACCTGCTCACATATGCCTCGTTCAAACATCCACCGTCGACACCTGAATACGACATGATGAGGAGAATCGTAGTCCCTGCAGTACAAACATTCAGAGGTTAATGCTCTCCTCCGTCCGAAGAGATATGATCGGAAGATATTATATCTGTCAAAAACTGTGTCAACCAGTAAATAACCTGTCCAAATTTACTGTCAATCCATGGCGTAACATGCTTTATTAAACGATGCGTCCAACGCTGTACTGATAACTTCTTCCCCTTGTCCAATCAAACGTCTAGATAGTTGACAGAGAACTGTTTATAAATAATAAAGTAATAATAATTCAATGGAATGGTTAGCATAATAAAATTAAATAGAAAAATAAGCTTGATAAGATTTTACACAAATTAAATATGATATAAAATAAAAATCGAAAATGTAAAAAACGGGTTAATGAAGACATCTTTAAAAGAAGTTATGAATATTTAGTCAGGTTAAGCTTAATAGAATTTTTGCTGATGTAGAAGGAATAAAATAATTTTTGAATCAAGTATGACAGATAATATTAATATATTACGTAAAAATATATTAAAAATTCCAAATTTTATTATTTAGGATTATTGAAAAAATACAATACTAATAATAGCATAACTGTCGGCCTCCATGGCGCGAGTGGTAGCGTCTCGGCCTTTCATCCGGAGGCCCCAGGTTCCAATCCAAGTCAGGCATGACATTTTCATTCCCGCTACAAATAATTCATCTCACCCTCTGACGAAATACCTAACGATGGTCTTGGAGGTTAAAAAAACTAAATAAATAAATACTTGCATTACTAAATTAAGAACGGTGACGAGATGGGCCTGTGGCGATTAGCTATATGTAAATTCATTTAAGAAACTATAATATATTTTGAGGAATAAACAAATTCTAGAAGAAGATAAAGATATTTGTATGTAAAAATTAAAGCGAATTTTTATATTAAGATGAAAAAAAGCTGATGTGGATATCACATGACTTCCTTGTACGTCTATTTAATTACATATACACATTTTTAAATGAAAAGCATACAAAACTTTATTTTATTAATAACTATTAATGATATCTTTTCATATATATTTTAATATTGAATTATTATTATTTAATAAAAAAATTTTTTATTAATAAATCAATACATTTATATTTAAAAAAAAGTTAAAAAAAGGGAGTGAAGTTTGATTCGAACCGATGACTACCATTGTAAGATCCAAACTTTTAATTAATGTAAATGTTATTTGGCTATAATTCTGGAACCAATGAAAATAATTACCACTTGTGATATATCATTGAGAAGCTAACAATGAGGGCATATATACTGTAGTTAAGAAAAAGTAAAAAATTCAGATTTTTTTAGATTTTAACAATTTTTGGACTCTTTTGGATAAGTTGATTGCATTAAAAAGGGAATGTGCACAACTAGATATTACAACAGTCTTAAGTCCAAAAATTCAATCCTAAATCAAAATTTTCATCCTACAGCTAAGTTTTTGAGTTATGCGAGATACGTACTTGCGTACAGACAGACGTACGTATCTCGTGTTTTTTTTTTTTTTTTTTTTTTTACTTCGTGCATGAAAAGTGATTGTAAAATATCGTGACAAAAAAAAAATATGTCTTTCTTATGGTAAAATATATACGTTGCCAGAGGTGAAAAATACAGAATTGAAAATGGATCACAGAAGAAGTTAGAAGAAGAGAAATTAAAAGAAAGAAGTAAATGTATATGGTAGCAAAGACAAGAGAGAATAAAAAAAACGGTCTATGAGCATAAATATTTGCCATCATAATGGATAAGGCTGGAACTGTTAATATAGATAGTGAAGTAGGAATGATGGCTATAAATAGCCAAAAAGAAAAAAATAATAAGACGTAAATAACGGCCACATAGAATGTATACGATCAATCATATATAATACGCAGGATAAAGATAAATAAGACACTAAGAGATAAAAGGAAAGGTTTGAAATCTTGTACTAAGGACAGATTTAGCTATTGGATAATTCAAGTCAGAAAATGGAACAGCACGGGGACTGAATATCTTGCTTGAAAAGCAGAATGAATAAATTGCGTTAGTCTAAAATATGTACAAAATGGGCTCCCAAAGACAAGAAAAGACGGAAAGGAAGGCGCTCACTTAAATGGTATGAAGGAAGGTATTAAGCTATTGCTTTTTTTTTTTTTTTTTATTATTATTAACAATTTTGGACTTTTTTTTGTATTACTCTGAACAAATTTTTATTTAAATTGTCAAATAAATCTCATCCATTAAACTATTTTACAAATTTTCATATTCGTTTTACAGAGATATTTTTTAGTTAACATGAATTTTGGTCCTTTAAATAATAAAAGAATATCTTTATAACAGAAGAAAATAACCTGTCCTTATAGAGATTTTTGATATCACAGATAAAATGTTTTAAATAAACAAACAAAAAATATATATATAATAAAAAAATAGGAAGACAATGAAGCATTAAAACAAACAAAAAAAAATTCACTAATGCAGTATGAACTAATTAAATTAAATCTTTAGAAAATAATCCATACTGAGTTAAAGAATCAAATGTATATCAAGCCGACAAAAATAAAATAAAGAGAAAGAAAAAAAATTGATTTTAAATTTTCAACTCAAAATTAAAATAACGAAACAATTCTAATAGAATAAGTTTAATTAGGAGGACAAGATGTAATCGTAACACAAACAAAATCGATACAAGCTTTCACTATTTTTAAAGCAAATAAATTTAAAGTTTTTGCTGTGATATTTTAATCTAACATTCTTATAAAAACATTCGTCTTAAAAAAAAAACAACTCTGTTTTATATGTTAAAATAGTTACTAAATACTATGTACAGTAAGTACTGTGTAAACTTACGTTTTTAAACGAGTAGTTAAATTTCATGTCATAAACAAAAATTTTAACAATTTTTTTTAAAACATGAACATTAACGTGAAATAAAATAAATAGTTAACTTCTATTCAGTATAAATCGATAGAATTTCGTTAATATATTATTCTAATTAACTGAATTATAAATCAGCTTGATGAAAAATATCATGAAAACTAACCAAGAATGTTAAATGTTATATTTAAGATAAAGTTGAATTCTGTCCAGTATAAAATTCGAAAGATTAGTCAAAGATAAGAAGGCTTTAAGTAATTCTAAAAGCCACCTTTACTGAACATTTTGACACTTCCTTTTTTTTTCTTTAGTGCGCTCTGTTACTTCTCACTTTTTACTCGACCTTTTGTAAAAATTTCTCAAGTGTAAAACGCTGATAGATTTTCTTGTTCTCTTTTCTACGTTTTCTTCTACAATTGCTACGTGTGAAACTCTGTTTTTTTTCTTTTCACAGGCAGTTCTATAAAATAAAAGAACACGTAGTAGTCATATTATTACCTTACGGTAGTTCCGGAGGCTAAAATGATAAAGAGAGAGTAGTCATATTATTATGACAATAAATTATAAGAATGATGTAGTTCGGAATGATACAAGCTATATTTTATTTTATATTCTGTATTTCATAACTATAATATGACTTGTGAATGAATTTTTGCTTTTCAACAATTGACGTACTGTATGTAAGTACATACATATTAGGTCAGAAAGATTACATATAAATTACTGCTTTCATTGGAAGTTTAGAGGGAAATACGATAATTTATCATTCATTCTCATTTATGCTAATAATTTAATTTCTTCCAATTAATTTGTAATTCAAAATATTCTTACTGCCAGCTAATTTTAGAAAGTAATCTTGTGGGCTTTAAGTATATACACATTCTTTTTATATATAATTTAAGTATAATAACGGGACATTCGTAGAAGGCTCTTATACGAGACACTGATTACCTCCTAAAATAGAAAAATTATATAAAACATCGTCTGCAAGGATTCCTGTAAAAAGTTAAAAAATTTTAATTTTTCTTTGGCTTTTACATTAAACTGTATAACCTCCATCAACACGTCAAGCCTCCAAAAATGCAAATGATAACCATTCTTATATTAAAGAAACTTTAGTTTGGACATAGTAAGAAGTGGTTGTATAATTTAAATTATTACTTTCAGAGAAAGTATTTGATGTAAAGTAGTACAATAAACTGCGAAATACATAAATAATACAAGTATAATAATTCAAAATACCTATTTTTTCATGAATTATTTGCCTTATATCCATTAAAAACACTGGGGTAGATAAAGCATTAATGCTTTATAGATTTAAAGAATTAATAAACTTCTTTCTGTGGGAAACAAGGTATTATACTATCAGTAAAATTATTTCATTACCAGAAATGTAAAATTGTTTTTAGATACCAAAATTATTTTTATTTAATTTGTTTTTTTTTTTTTTTTTATAGGTAGTAAAATAATAATCCTGTATTCTTGATATGTTAAACAAGAAATTTTCGAATAAATTATTTTTTGTACGGATAAATTATCCAAACAATCTAAATTTCTAGAAGTATAACTGCAAAAGGAAAGTTTGCCTGATAAATAAGGAGAAAAAAGTTCTATTAATCCTTAATATTAATGAACGACTATTATTAACTTTTGATTCCATAGTATAAAATTAAATAATTTTTTATAAATAAAAATGTTTACAAATCATAAGCAGTCATATTGGAATAAATGGTGATGTCATATTATAAAATGGTGTTGTTATAATTTAATTAGTATAATTAACACCTAAAAACAATTATTAAAACGTAAGTAAACAAAGTTTAATGGTGTAATAGATAATCATTTTACTTCCTAATAAGAAAGCAAATTATTTATCTATTATCTCTACCGCTATCATTTTACTCGATCTACAAACCTGCTTCATTTTTTATCATTTTGTTTCCGTTGAACAGGGATTAAGTGAAAATTAAGTATCAAGTAATTTAGTTCAGTTTGTTTGCGTTTGTTAGTAAAATAAATTATACCTTTCCAAATATTTTCTTGTGATATTTCGTATCGTTTTACGTGATAAAATTAATTTATATGAGATAATCGAATCTGGTTTCAGCCCAGGAAGAAAGTATTGTATTCCTTCAAGAATACCATGTTTCTTTTTTCAAATAGAAGCAAGTTTAAGAATAATTTCGTTTTTAAATTTTGAAAATTGAAGTGAAATTCAGTAAGAATCGGTATGTAGGTTCACATGTATTGACGTAAATACGGAGAATTATCATGGATCGCTTTCGTCACTTTTCTTCGTTTTATCATTGATCGGTTTGAAATATTTATGAATTGCAGTTAAATGTTACTTGCAAACACAAGAATAATGAGATGTTTGTAAATAGCTTTAGTATGAGATGATTATCTCCGAATACAGAAAAATCATTATAAAAAATATTTTTGTAGAACATGTATTTATGAGTATTTTTGTTTCTTATACCATTTCCAACTACTGTATTGAGAAAATTAGCGGAGATTTGCCCATCGCAGGAATAAATGAAGATTTTATTTATTTATAGAAAAAATTGGGCATGAACACCTTAGAAATGAATTTTTAATGACGAATACTGACACATATATATTTTATTTAAAATTTATTATCTTCGTTCCCTTTATCAAGAATGTCCACGGTAAAATTGCGACGGCATGATTTATCGTTATCGTTAACAGCTTGTACCTACTGAATTTTGTATTCGTGACATTTTTGGCGCATGTGTAGAACCGTCACGATTATCAACTACGGATGGTTCTGTTTAGGACCTATTAAGATCGTTGTTGCTTGGATACGCGTAAGACGTAGTCACCGATGGGAATGTGGCTTGTGGCATTCGCATCGGTGGTATGTTGACATCCCAACCCCCCCGGGGTGTAGCGGAAGACACCCACCAAGTGGCGATTCCGACACACCACCCCTCCCGTTCCTAGCCCAAAGGGCTTTACTGGGAGTCGTCTGAAAGACCTTCGAACTGATTACTTATCTCAGTCATCAGCCAGGTCTCGGTCGGGATGCCCCCCGATGCAAATGCCACGGTCGACATTTAGCATCAGGGAATTAATGTCACAACAGCAAATC
>JAAAKQ030059355.1:0-15892 GCA_010016005.3 Zanna intricata
CGAATCCCGGTCAGGCATGGCATTTTTCACACACGCTACAATTCGTTCATCTCATCCTTTGAAGATATAACCTAACGTTGGTTCCGGAGGTAAAAAAAAAAAAAATAAATAAAAAAGTAATCAATCTACGTGTTATTCTTCTTTATATTATAAATTGTCCTGATGTTCTGAAACAATATACGAGTATGTATTACATTAATGCTACACTTATTTACCATTCATAATTTCTTCAGTACAGTTGGAATAACCTTGTAATTGTTGATCCTCCAAATCTTTCACGTTATTTAAATAATCCAATAATCATTATATTTATTGGTTATTATTTACTTATTAAACAGTTGTAAATAAAGATTAAACGTAAAAATTAACATAATGGTTAGATAAATACAATTTAATAAATGAATAATAACATTAGTATGAATAAAAATAAACTTTTTAAAAAACTGGTAGAATAAAACTCATACATGAAAATCTATCAAAGAATTTTAAGGCATAAAAAAAAAATTGGAATCAATTTTTTAATTTAAGTTGTGCATAAAATTACAAAAGATAGTTTGGTAATCAAAATTCAACATATTCTAAATGTTACGTAAGCCAACATTAATTTATGATAGTTAGTTAATTAATTTTAACGTTATTAATTTTTTAAATTCTTTTTATAAATTTTAAATAAACAAAAAATCGAATGAAATCTTAGTAATGGTTCAGCTAAAATGGAATAGAAAGCCCCAACAAAGCGATGATGTTGGATAACTTGAAGAATTCGCTCAGATAGATAGCTCATTCTTAAAATTAGATTTAAAAAGAAAATGACGTCACCGATATTATCAGTCTACCGAAACGGAATAGGAAGGAAAATTTGTTATTACAAATTAGTAGTGTATTTCATTATTATGTAGAGAAACTACAATAATTTTGCTCATATTCATTTTATTTATAAAGGGAGGTTTATAAATGTAGGTTTAATATTAATTAATCTTTTTATAACAAACTTAAATTTGAACAGAATTTACCTATGTAACGTCGATTTGAGAATCGCCAGCCTTGTGGCGCGAGTGGTAGCGTCTCGGCCTTTCATCCGGAGGTTCCGGGTTCGAATCCCGGTCAGACATGGCATTTTCACACACGCAATTTATTAATCTCATCCTCTGAACGGCGATTCCGGAGGTTAAACAAAAAAAAAAAAAAAAAATAAATAAATAAATAAATAAAAAAATCACGAGTTTGTAAAAGACGCCAATTTATATCATCTTACAGTGTTTACCCGCTTTTTTTTTTTCTTTTAACCTCCAGAACCACAGTTAGATATACCTTCAGAGGATAAGATGAGTGACTTTTTTAGCGTGTGTAAAAATGCCATACCTCACTGGGATACCGGGATTCGAACCCGAGACCTCCAGATGAAATGCCGAGATGCTACTCGCGTTACTCACGTCACGGAGGCCAGCGTTATAATGTTTACCCGGGACACCTTATTTTACTACAAGGAAAAATTTAATTACTGTTTTTTATTTATACATAAATTTAATTTTCAAATTTAGATTTGTAATTAATTTAGTTGAAAACTATTCTTAACCAATATCTTTTTGAAAAAAAAAAATTAATGAATTACAATAAATTATGTTCTTATTTTTAATTTTAAAACAAACACTATTATAATAAAAATGTTATCTATCTATATTGTACGAAAATAAATAAATATGTATATATTCAAAAATGTTTATGTGATGGAGAGAGTTTAGTCGTCCATGATTTACCATTATGTGGGCATCGATTTGAAAATGGATGGGATGAATTATCCATCCAATTTTATGAATTAGATGGATTCATAAACATCATGTACTAAATTTTGTACAAATATTAATTATGAAAATGTTTTATTATACAAACTTGATGATATCCTATTCTGTGTTCATTATATTTATATGATTTTCCTTAATAATGAAGGATATACAAAATGATAAAAAAAAGAAAGATAACTTTAAACCTTAATGATATTATAAAATAAATAAACTCCATTAACTTTAAGGATAAAGTTGGTTGATTTCATAAGTAATGTTATTAAAATATTTGGATAAATTGTTTTAATGGTTATTTATTAAATTAATTGACAACTGAATACTGTTATTACTGTAAGCTAAACGATCAGTGTTTGGTACACAATTTTGGTACTAAATCCTTATAGGGCTACTTTAAACTTTTTATACTTTATCACATTATAGCTTTATATATATATTTTTTTTAATTCGTATACTCATGAGAAAACGTGGTATGAGCTACGATAAAATCAATTTAGGTATTTACAAATATGAATAATAATTAAAATCAATACTCTACTGATAATAATAAAAATAATAAAAAAAAAAAGTTATGGTTTTATTACATTATAATGATGGTTGGTTGTGGAAGGGTTACATTTATATATATATATATATATATGTATATATATATAATGATATGAATGTTTTGATTGTTAAAACTGATGAAATGAATGTTTCGTTTCGTAACAGTCAATTTGCCCGAGGCTTTACTGAAACCTCCCTTTACCCCTCCTAAATTTAAATTGCATGAACGACATCAGGATTGTTGTGAAAATTGTTAATTTAAGTATACATTAGTTTACATTTTAATTAGTTTTATAACAATATTTCGTTGAATACTTTTCAAAATTTTGTACAAAATATAAATGATGTATCATTATTATTCGTACAATGAAATGTTGAATTTCTGAATGGCATGATGATATAGGAACTGTATGCTGTATTTAGCGCAAACGCCCATATACTATATTTATAAATATAATAACATCTATATATATATATATATATTTTTTTTTATAGGACATCTCTTTAAATAAAAACAATATGTTAACAATTTTTGATATAACTCTTAACTTTGATAGGACACAAATTAAATTTAATGATTATTATAGAATATTTTTTTATTAATAAAGATAAATAAAATAAAATTTTGAATCAATATTTTTACCAAAACTAATTATTAATAAATGGACAAATTAAATAAGCCAAATAAAATAAAATAATCTATTTAATTATAACTGCTCATAATCTATTCTTAATATAGTAGTTGCCAGCCTCCGTGGCCGAGTGGTGTAGCGTCTCGGTCTTTCATCCGGAGGTCCCGGGTTCAAATCCCGGTCAGGCATGGCATTTTTCACACACACTACAATCCATCTATCTCATCCCTCTGAAGATATAACTTAATTGTGGTTCCGGAGGTTTAAAAAAAAAAAAAAAAAAATAGTAGTAACCCGCCGGTTTGGTCAAGTGAATAAACTCGTTGTCGTAAATCATCTGATTTCGAATATGTGTGAATGGTATGTTTGTTATGATATGTTTTATACATATAATCCAATAAAATCGACAAAGGATTCTGGTATTTTTTTTTTAAAGTTCTCTTGTTCTAGCTTATTCCTTTTCCGTGTCAAAGTTATTTATTAATAGATAGAACAATTTTCATAAAATATTTTAAGTTTCTTTTTACAAAGTTTTCATGTTCAAGAACCTTCTTTCATGTAGCATTTATTTATTAAGTACTACAGTAATCATAGTAAAATATAGAGTCTGTAATAATAATGGTTCTGTCTTCACCGATGAGTTTGAAGTTAGATTATCAGCCATTTCATATACAGTAGCTTTTTAGCTAGAAATATTTATTTATTCTTTTCCTAATTTGTACGTTACAATCTGTGGAACTGTTAAACATTCCAACCCCGGTAGGGGAAGACACCCGCCTTATGGCGTTCCGGTCGCTATACCACCCCTCCCGTTCCAAGCCCTGATGGGCTTTACCAGGAGTCGTCTTATCGACCCTCGAACTGATTACATATCACAGTCATCAGCCTGGCCTCGTTTGTTAGCCCACCGGGCTGGTCTAGTGGTTAACGCGACATCGCAAATCAGCTGATTTCGAAGTCGAGAGTTCTAAGGTATAAATCTTGATAAAGGCGTTATTTTTATACGGATTTGAATATTAGATCGTATATACCGATGTTCTTTGGTTTTTGGGTTTCAATTAATTACACATCTCAGGAATGGTCGTCCTGAGACTGTACAAGACAACACTTCATTTAAATTCATACATATCATCCTCATTCATCTTCTGAAGTAATACCTGAGATTGATGATTTACGTAATGTAAGAGATCAGTATGTTTAATATATTGATCCTTAGATTAAATTTAAATAATAACGCATTGGTGGTGATTTACATCGGTACTTAATAGATGATTTGAAAATTTTTCATTGAGGACATGTTGACAGAGAATAAATGTTATAATAATGAAAAGAAAATGAAATACATGAGTGTATGGGATAATAAATCAATGGATATCGACAGGAGTTAAGAAAGAGTTGAACAAGTAAAAACTGAAAAAAAAAAAAGTAAAAACTGAGCCGGCCTCCGTGGCGCGAGAGGTAGCGTCTCGGCCTTTCATCCGGAGGTCCCGGGTTCGAATCCCGGTCAGTCATCGCATTTTTCACACACGCTACAAATCATTCATCTCATCGTCTGAAGATATACCTTAACGGTGGTTCCAGAGGTTAAAAAAAAAACTGGAGATGATTTAAGTAATGCGTTAAAAATTGCAAAAATGAAAATAAAATAAAAAATACAATATTAATGTCTAAGGAAGGGTTAAATAGAAGGAGACAATTATTTTGTAGTAAGATGAAACTACATTTCAAGTTTCGTATTAGGAGTGTATTTCTATATGAATATGAAAAAAGATGCTACATTTATATGAAAAAAGCCTTTTCATATATAAATATGAAAAGGCTTAGTATTGTATGACTTTTCCAGTAATTAATAATAATAATAATTGAAAGAGTTAGCCAAGAAACTTAAAACAGAATATATATAGTTTTAGAAGTGAGAAGTAAATTTTAAGAAAAATTTCTTTAAAAATATTCATATACCGATTATAATAAGCTTAACAAATGACTCAAGTGAATCTAATAGCCCCTTCAATAAAGGATAAAATAACAAAAAGAAAATTTTCAGAAAAAAACATTTTTGCATTTTAGGTCCGGGCTCCATAATTTAAAAAAATTGTAGACATTTCTCGAAAGCTCTCTCTCTCTCTCTCTCTCTCTATATATATATATATGAAATATACACTTTCAAAAAATATTTAAACTGAAAGGGAGAGAGAAAAACAACAAAAAACGTATATTTAAATTTTAAGAGGTGTGACTTGATTTACTGAAAATAATTTTTTTTTAAATTATTTACATACAAATATGGTAATAAAATTCACTGAATAGATAACATATTTACTTAAATACAGTTTTGTCCAATATGCGTCTAAAGAAAATCGAAATTGTTTTTTTTTGCAATATATTCCACACCTTAATGAATTCTGGAA
Organism: Zanna intricata; assembly: GCA_010016005.3. NCBI lineage: Eukaryota > Metazoa > Arthropoda > Insecta > Hemiptera > Fulgoridae > Zanna > Zanna intricata. Next base: position 5,386 of record JAAAKQ030059355.1, read on the forward strand.
AAAAAAATGATCAATGCCCCGTTTATAGAGATATTTGATTTAAATTTGAGAAAAATCGATTTGGTCAATCCTAAGATATAAGGCCAAAAGCATAGCAACATACATACATAGGTACGCTCATATATACATACTTTTTTTTTTATTTAGATGTATTAGTTGGACACTAAAACGTAAACATTTGCAAAAAATGCGATACCCAGTTCTGACACTATTCGTTTCCCTTTAAAGTAGCTATTCCAGCTATATTTGTCGGAAAAGTAAAATGGATGCAATGAAAAAGAGTAAAAGAAAGGTTGGAGTCCTTTGAAATGTAATCGCAAATGAAATCGGAAATAATCAAATGGGAAGCTAAAGAAATGAGTGAACTAGAGTAGAGTAAACACTGAATCAGATCGGTTCAGATATAAAAGATAAATGACTGGGACATTTTTGATAAGACAGAAGGATTGATTAAAATATAGTAGAAGAATAAGTAAAAAGTGTAAAGGATGAAAAATAAAAATTATTAAAAATTTAAATTTTTAATTTTAAAAAGGCTGATGTGGATCCTACATGATTTCCTTGCATGCCTGTTAAATTACTTATACACATTTTTTAAAATGAAAAGTATATAAAATTTTATTTCATTAATAACTACTTCTGATATTTTCTTATATTAAAAAAAAATCCTGTTATTGAATTATTATTTATTATAAATTTTTTTTTTTTACATCAGAGGTTAATATTAATTAATAAATCGATATATTTAAATTAAAAAAAAAAAAGGGGATGAAGTCAGATTTGAACCGTTGAGCCTTCCTCTTGTATGTAAGATCCAAATATTTCATTAATTAAACTTTTATTTGGCTATAACTCTGAAAATAAGTACAACTTCATTTCAATGAAAATAAGTACCGCTTATGATACATTGTTGAAAAACTCTCAATGAGGGCTTATTTCTGTAGTTAAGAAAAAGTCAAAAATCAATTTTTTTTTTAAATGTTGGACTTTTTTTTAACACTTTTGGTCCAGTCGACTGCAATCTAAAAGGGATGGTGCACAACTAGATGTTACAACAGACCTAAATCCAAAATTTCAACATCGTACGGCTAATCATTTTTGAGTTATTATATGATAAATACGTACTTACATCATTCCAAAACTAGTAAAAATGGATTCAGGGATGGTCAAAATGGATACTTCCCTTAAAATCTGAAAAACCGAAATTTTTCGCGATTATAATACTTCCATTACTTCATGCAGGGAAGTAAAAAGAATGGGAATTATCAGAAATTCAAAAATTTACTTAGAAATAGAAGGGAATGGAATTTGGACATGGTACAAGAAACCTGCTAGAGGGAAGATAAACAACATGGTGATGTAATCATTAATTCAAACAGGGTCGAATACACAAATATTATTGCTTTTGACTCGCAGCAAGTATTTGTGCTTTTGTCCAACAATGATGCTAAGTATTTTCATTTTGTAAGTAGCCTATCACTTGTTCTGCGTAACCAATGGTATTGCGTTTTGAGTTTAACTCCGATACAAATTAATTTATAGTAGACAAATAGCCGGTCGGGACATAGCATTGAGCATATTGCTGTCTAGCCAGCGGTTACACTCGTGGAATAACCACTGGCACGATCTCAACGCTCTCTATTTTGTCTATCGTTTTATCGAGTAATATCGATATAATTTACTCTATTTGAAACATCAGACTAATATATTATTTTATAATTTTACGGGATCTTCTCTTTTCAATATCAAAATAGCCTGTATGTTTTTCTCGTGTTGATTACACAAACTATTTATATATTAAATAATTTTCATAAAAAAATTTTATTAAGTCTTAATTTTGAATCCTAGAAGTATATATATATATATATATATATATTTTTTTTTTATTTAACCTCTGGAATCACCGTTGGGTATATCTTCAGAGGATGAGATGAATGAACTATACTACCGTGTGTGAAAAATGCCATGCCTGACCGGGATTCGAACCTTTGACCTCCGAATGAAAGGCCGAGACGCTACCACTCGCGCCACGGAGGCCGGCAGAAGAAATATATCCTTTGGAAATATTTTTCTTAACGAATTTTCTCAAATCCCGCTTTACACAATGCAAAATGAAATTAAGAACTTCAGTATTCACTTTGCATGAAAACCAGAATTCCAATAATGGAATTTATGAAGTAAGTTAAAGTTGAAGATTTTGAGTTATTATAAAACTAATAATAATAATAATATTTTGTAGTTTTATTATTTATATTATATAATAATTTCCAACATAAAAAAAAGAAAGGTTGATTATACTTTTATATTGAATTATATTACGTAATATTTTTTCGTTTGTATTTTCTAAAGTATTAACTAATCCATTAAATCAAACCAATTTTATTTTTATGGGAATGATTCTTTGCTAAGTTTCATTATGTTTTTAATTTAGAATTTCGGATTTCACCGTAATTATTTTTTAATGAGTAGATAAAGTGAAAATAAAATATTGCATTTAGTTTTTTAACAGCTTTAAAAGAAAGAAGGGTATTTAAAGTTCCATATAAAAATTAAAATTATCTATTTATCTTTTTTTTTTTTAATAACAGTTATTTATACTGTGTAAAGATGACTTGAACATTTTTTTTATCGTTGCATATAACTTAATGAACTGTTATAACAATGATACGCACAACTGGTATTATTATAATTTATAGGTTTTCCATGAGAAAAAAATAACAGGAAAATTTTGAATAAAAATGATATGTATTCCTAATATACCAGATAATTTTAGTTGCTGCAAGGTCTTTCTGCACTGTCTTCTCTTTACTTTGATTTCTTTGCATTGTTTTACTACAGTAATATTTTAATCAAAATAGAAAATTCAACTCTGTGTTAGTTAAGAACGACTTTTTTCAAATGAACAGGTTTGTTTTGTGTACAGTTATCCACATTTTAAACTTAAATATTACTAAAATGATAAATACAAAACAAAAAATCTGATCTGGACATCACATGACTTCCTTGTACGCTTATTAAATTTCATATATACATTTTTAAAATGAAAAGCACCTAAACATTTATTTCTTTAATAACTTCCAATATTTTTTCATAATTTTTTTTATTTATTCTTATTGTTGAATTAATATTTATCGTCAAATTTGTTTTACAAACAGAGGTTAATAATTATTAATAAATCGATATATTTAAAATTAAAAGAAAGGAGCTGAAGTCTGATTCGAACCGAAGTACCTTCCCTTTGTATAATCCAAATATTCCATTAATAAAATTTTATTTGGTTGTAACTCTGGAACCATTAAAAATAAATAAAACTTCAATAAATAAATAAAAGAAAAAGTTCAAAATCCAAATTTGTTTTGGGATTTTGCGATTTTTTTTTGGACACTTTTGGTTCAATTGATTGCAATTAAAAGAGGAGGTGCACAACTTATTATTACAACAGTCTTAAATAAAAGCACAACATTCTACAACTAATCGTTGAATTTCAACATTCTACAGCTAATCGTTTTTGAGTTATGCAAAATAAGTATGTACGTTCAGCACGCCGAAACTAGTCAAAATGGATTCAATGATGGTCAAAATGGATATTTCCGTTGAAATCTGAAAACCGAAATTTTTCGCGATCACAATAGTTTCTTGTACTTTGTACAAGGAAGTAAAAATATGAATTCTCCTTTTTAGTACTTTTTTTGTTCTAACTTTTAATGTTCATTATTAAATCTTTTTTTTGTTGTATTTTTCGTTACTTAAAGGGAGACTCATACTATATTGTGGACCTAATATAAGAAGAATTTTTTTCATTACGTTCATTAAAAAAGTTACACTTTATATTTTCATTATCTTTAAACGATTCTCTTTTAAATAAATTTTCTTTGTTGTCACTTCTTTATAAAATTTTACTAAATTTTCAACACATATTAAGGAATATCTTAAAATCAAAAATTTTTTTATTTCAAAATTTGGAAATTTTTATGCCTAAATCATCCTTATAATATTTTTTAATTATATATATATATATATATATATATATATATATATATATATATAAAAACAAAAACCAATAATAATATTCTAATTTCAGTTAATAAAATCTTTATATTTGCAAAGTAAAACGAAAACATTGTAATTTATTGCTTGCATGTTTTTATGTAAAAATTATATTATAGTTTTAGGTTTATTGCCTGTTACTTACATTAGAAGTAATGTTTCTAATAAACGGTTACGTAATCAGTATCATGTCATTATAATGTACCTTATTTATGTATAATTAAAAATAAATAAGTTGATACTTGTAATAAGGTGATAAAAAAAAAGCTACTGTAACTGGAGTTACTGGCAAACGGCCACAAACGTTAATTTTGTGTCATTTTAATTTTATTTTCTAAAAAAGAAATATTAATTTTATTTCTAACAGCTTACTTTAGTCTTTTGCTTTAAAATTAAAAACTATTAAGTTTTTTTTTGTTTTATTTATTATACAACTGTATGAATTTAAAAAAAAAAATAATTACTTCAAATTTTATGCTGCTACTATACATTACTATGGTAATAAATTTATTTATTTAAAAATATATAAATTGATAATTTTCAAAAAAGTATTAGATGTAATACTGAATATTTTTCTCCTCTCATATTACAGCAAAAATGATTTTGCTTTTCCGGCGAATATGGCAAAAATATTAAAGTGAAAAATATAGAGATTGTGTCAAAAATTGGAACAGGTGTTTTTTTGCAAATATTTACGTTTTAGGGTCCATATAGTTAATTTAGACAAAAAAAAGATTTTATTTCCGGCCTCCGTAGCGTAAATGTTAGCGATACACCCTTCCTAGATTCGAATCCCCTAGCCCACCGGGCTGGTGTAATGATTAACGCGACATCGCAAATAACCAGATTTCGAAGTCGAGAGTTTTAAAGTTCAAATTCTAGTAAAGGTAGTTATTTTTATACGGATTTGGGTACTAGATGGTGGATACCGGTGTTCTTGGTAGTTGGGTTTCAATTAACCACACTTCTGCTCAGGAGTGGTCGATATGAGATTGTACAAGACTTCATTCACATTCATACATGTCATCCTCTGAAGTAATACCTTACGGTTTTTTCTGTTCTTAAACAGAAAAAAAAAGAGAGATTCGAATCCCCTCTCTTTTTCTGTTCTAGCCTCCAGAACTACTGTAAGTTATTACTTTAGAGGATGAATGAGGATGATATGTATGAATGCGAATGAAGTGTAGTTTTTTACAATCTCATTATTCTCACTCCTGAGAAGTATGGTTAATTGAAATCCAACCACTAATTAACACCGGTATCCATGATCTTGTATTCAAATCCGTATAAAAGTAACTATTTTTGGTAGGATTTGAACTTTAGAATCATGCAATTATTTTATTAATTTATTTTAATATTAATTTTAATATACAATTATCTTAAATATACAGATCTATTATTGCATATTATTACACTCGAAATTTAATTTAAGCTGTTTCCCATAAATGAATTATTTATATTTTAAATCAAATTATTATATCTATTATACTTTCTATGTTATTATAACTATAAAGAAAATTTAGTATATAAATTGATAATTTTCAAAAAGTATTAGATGTAATACTGAATACTTTTCTCCTCTTATATTACAGCAAAAATAATTTTGCTTTTTTCGGCGAATATAACAAAAATATTAAAGGGAAAAATATAGAAATTATGTCAAATGTTGGGAACAGGTTTTTTGCAAATATTTACGTTTTAGGGTCCGTATAGTTAATTTAGACAAAAAAAAAGATTTTATTGCCGGCCTCCATGGCATAAGTGGTAGCGACACAGCCTTCCTAGGTTCGAATCTTTTCTCTTTTTCTGTTTAACCACCGGAACTACTGTAAGTTACTACTTCAGAGGATGAATGAGGATGATATATATATATGTAAATAAAGTGTAGTCTAGTATAGTCTCAGGGTTAATTGAAATCCAACCACCAAAGAATACCGGTATCTATCATATAGTATTTTTTTTTTTTTTGTTTTACGTAGGAGGAGGAAAAAGCCCTAACGGCCGAAATCTGCCCGCGCAGATAACAGTGCGGGAGTTGCACCCACTAAAATACCTCCTCCTTCATCCCAGGGATGACCGGAATCGCCGTACGGCATAACGTCAGCCACCTTGGGGACGTGGCAGCAGATTCCCCAGCCCTACTACCCTTCCCGCTTGGGCTCCCGCAGCAGAGCCCCCATCGGGGTCCTCTTGGTATCATTGGAGCGTGCCAACTTCTCGCTTGTGAGAAGCCGACACCTTCCTCATCCAAACGGCTGCCCTTCCCTACCTACTCTTAACCTAAAGTGGCGGAGTGCGCATTAAAAAATGCACAGGTGCCCCTCCCCCACCCGTTCGCGACCTCTCAAACCTAAGAGGGGCCTGAGTGCTTCATCGGAAGTACCCCGACCCAGTACACTCTTGCGTGTATACCGGGACAAAGCATCCTCTGCAATCAGGCTGCCTCCCATGCCCTACCCACACCCTCTAACTACCCTAGAACTAACCTACCTTCCTCCTAAAACCCTCTATCTAAACCAAGCGTAATCCTAAACCCTAACCTAACCTTTTTTTATTTTTAATATATATATATATATTTTTTTTTTCTTCTCCCGCGCCTTTATACCCTCCGACTACCCTAATTTTCGAACCTACTTCCTCCTGAAACCCTCTGACCCTAAATCTAGCGTAAAACTACTTCCTCCTACAAACCCTCTGACTTAATCCTAATTTACGCCTAAAATATATTTATTATTATTTTTTTTCCCCCCCTAGTAGGCGGCAGACCTTGTTTCAGGTCTGATGCCGCCCTTGGTTGTGTCTATTTCGAACGGAGGACCTTGTTTCAGTTCCGAGACCGTCCCCGGATGAGAGTAACCTCCTGCTCTCTGGGAATCACGGGAAGGGTGGACCTATCAACGCCCCCTCCAAGCCAGCTCGTGAGTACTCTTCTTAATCTAGACATGTTAAATATAGTTTATTCCTTATCCTAACAGTTATCATATAGTATTCAAATCCATATAAAAGTAACTATCTTTACTAGGATTTGAACGTTAGAACTAAGCAATTACCTTATTAATTTATTTTAAAATTAATTTTAATCTACAATTATTTTAAATATACAGATATTTTATTACATATTTTTAAATTCGTAATTTAATTTAATCTGCTTTCCATAAATGAATTATTTATAGATTAAATCAAATTATTATATCTATTGTACTTTCTATATATCATTATTACTAAAGAAAATTTTTCTCATTTTAATACTGGAATAACGTTTTAAAACGGGATTATTTCAATCAGATATGTAAATATTTGCATATAATTAAAGTATATAATATCAATATAAATAAATAAATATATATATATATATATATATATATGTATATACTTTTAATTACTATTTCAATTTAAAATATATGTTATTAATATAAGTAAGGCAAATTTTTTTTCCTTATTGGGTTAGATATAGGAAGAGCACTGTTCATACTTAATATCATGTTTCTTAAAAAAAAAAAACTAATCTAAAACAAGTTTTAAATTATACAGTCTGCTTGAAAAAAAAAATCATATGCTGAAGCTGTATAAATTTAAAAAAAACTTATCAACAAATTTACAGATAACTTATGTACAATAATTATATTTATTTTTAATTATAAATTTTGAAAAAATAAAGAAGTTATTTAAAAATCATTAAAACTTCATTATAACTAAAAAAAAGGTGAAATAAATATTATAATTATTCTATGTGTTTAATAATTATATGAAATATAAAAACGCTGTCTTTTCAATACCGGCTGATAAAAAAGACTGTAATTATTTAAGTAAAATAATAGATTACAAAGTAAAATAATATTTTGGTATCGAACTTCATTTAAAGATCAAAGTTACATATAACCTCGGTGCATTATAATAATTTTCAAACATACTATATACATATTAACCGCTTTGATTTTATTATACAAGTCTCTCTATAAAACTTGAAGTGCGAGTTAATTTAATTATTGTTATTATCATGAAAATAAATCTATATAAGATAGAATGATCAAATTAAACAGACATTTAACAAAGTAGAATACATTAATATAAAAATAACATCAATGTTTTGGTACACCGATAAAATTCATATATTATTGTAATCAATCATAAACCTAAATAATATAATTAACTGACATTTGATCATATTATTAACTTTTATCCTAGAGATTAATTCCTTAATTTTAAAGATAAAAATTATTTAAATTAAGTAATACAGTATCAGCTGTTTCTATAACCGAGAGGTTGTATTTTCTGTTAATTATGATTTTTTATGAATTTTGTGATATCTATATAATGTATCGAAGATGTGGATTATTATATACCTGTTCAGAAGTGTATTTTATTTCAGAATACTGCTTTTTTTTTTGTTATTAATTTTTTTAAATATTTTTCTCTGTTTTTAATCAAAGTTTTGGGTTAACCTACAGAGAGGTAGGTACGGAGAAGTAGATTATATATCAGCTGCCAACTGTTCCAAATGGTGAGACTGAGACGAGACTGGTTCTTGTTAACTATCTCGTAGAAAGTGTAGACGCTTGGTGTCTTGGAATAAGGGATTCCAGGAAACAATCTCTGTGAGAAAAAAATAAGAGAAAATATTGTATTCGATCTGGGTGACGTCCCTGGAAGCGAGACTTATATTGACATTACAAATTAAAAGACAACTTCTACACTGTGGCAGACTGTGCCAGTCTTGAATTTGCCTGAAGTGTCACGATCTTCCGTTGATGTCGGAAAGTAATCACCTAGAAAGTGTAGACGCTTGGTGTCTTGGAATAAGGGATTCCAGGAAACAATCTCTGTGAGAAAAAAATAAGAGAAAATATTGTATTCGATCTGGGTGACGTCCCTGGAAGCGAGACTTATATTGACATTACAAATTAAAAGACAACTTCTACACTGTGGCAGACTGTGCCAGTCTTGAATTTGCCTGAAGTGTCACGATCTTCCGTTGATGTCGGAAAGTAATTACCTTTATTAAATCGTTACCAGGACCCCTGATGGAGTTTGCTAACGTTGAGGCTTATCAAAAAACGATAAGCTCCTGCCGATAATTCTCTACGGAATTACTGATGTTTGACTCTCTACGGTGTTTAATAAATGTGACTACAGTGTAAAGTTCATTAGCCCTAAACAACAGAGTGTTATTTAAAAAAAAATATATATATTAACAGACGTGCAAATGAGTACATAATTCATTCACGAACACCCACACATACAACTAAAAGTGTGGTGTGGATAAAGATGAATGAATGTGATGGACGAATGAATGATACCAAGGACGAAGAATGAAGAAGACGAACATAGATAATGCCCACAATAGTGTTGTGAAGAAACGGATCGGAGGGGGAAGGGATGATGGATAGCCCTTTGCTGAGTTATCATCTGTCCGGGCTTGCTCGGGTGGGTAGCGATGATGATGCACGGGGACTCTGGAACCTCAGAACACAAAGGCACCTCCCCGAGGCTGAGTAATGCTTAATTGCGGGTCCGGTCTCGGGGAGGAGGAGAACGGTGAGGGAGGTTTAGTCGGTATGGGACAGGTTATATATATGCCTAACAACACCATGGCAGAACCTGTTAGCTTGTTAGCTAGCCCTTGACGAATAGCGTCCTGGGTCCGAGCCCGACACAAAAAAAAAACAACAGAGTGTGATCTCGAAGGCTGCTGGCCTTTACAAGAGAATAGTTTAGGTGAATTCAACCTGATTGATCACATGTTTGCGAGGAAAGATGAGAGGGCCTTTCATGTTGTTCTGAGGAACTTGCACCTCTCAGTTCCGATTGAACGATTATTCCATCAGTGGAAAAATTGAGGAACGGGCACACATTCCGAAGAACAATTAATACTGGTTATCGAGTGACAAAAGAACCATTGTCTACGTTCTTCATCAACCTTTTTTTTTCTGTTTAAATTAAAAAAAAAAAGAAAAAAAGTTAAAAAAAGAAATAGGAGATGAGGTCTGATTCGAACTGATGTGCTTTCACTTGTACAATTCAAAATTTCATTAATTAAAATTTTATTTGGCTAAAACTCTGGAACCAATGAAAATAAGTCCAGTTTTGATATATCATTGAAAAAATCTCAGTAAGGGCTTATTACTGCAGTTAAAAAAGTCCAAAATCCAATTTTTTTTTTGGGATTTTGAGCTTTTTTTGGATACTTTTGGTTCAGTCGATTGTAATCTAAAGAGAAGACGGTTTATTAACTAGGTGTTATAACAGTTCTAAATCCAAAATTTCAACATTCTAAGGCTAATTGTTTTTGAGTTATGCGAGATACGTACATACGTACAGTCGTCACGCCGAAAGTAGTCAAAATGGATTCAGGGATGTTCAAAACGGATATTTCAGTTAAAATCTTCTTTCTTTATCTGTTTAGCCTCCGGAACTACGGTAAGGTATTACTTCAGAGGATGAATGAGGATGATGTGTATGA